>JABCKI010000358.1:0-15524 GCA_018282025.1 Sphagnurus paluster
ACGGAGTACTACAGTACTGAGTACTGTATAAAGTGAAAAAGAAAATAATAGGCTGTCCTAGGGGCGATTCCATAACATAGCCTACGAATCATTATTAATGATGTTTTTGACGAATGCGACGACAAGGATCAACTGAAAGCCTTCATTGGCGTGAAAGTAGATTTGTGTCTGGTAGGGTACAGTAGATAATCGATGATCCGTAACGCTTAGATATCTAGATTTATTTTCTAAACCCTTGATTATAACTTAGCTGAGGCAAATACACCAAGTACTGTGTTTCTCGATGGTCATTAGTCCATATTTAGGCATTCGGATCAATCCGAGAAACCATTCAAAGGATATTTTTGCATTTTCAATGACCCTCATTGAGGTCCGTCTTACATCAAATATCTCCCGCCTTAAAATGCCAATCTGCGCCTCAGGTTTTTACGGAGAACTTACCTTTCTCCTAGAAAAAAGATAGTGCTGTTTTATCCGCAATCATCGGCGGGAAGCGTCCTGCTCTTCCCGAATATATCATGCAGAAAAAGAGTCTTGCTGACCCAGTTGCGCGGTGCTGGGATCCTAATCCACTCTCCAGACCCTCTGCCGCCGAGATTTTTAAAAATTATCGAACAAGTAAGCATGTTATGCAAGCAGCTATTTTCTGATTCTGACTCAAGTAGGAATGTCTGGAAAAGGTTTTATTTCTATTGTTTTCCTTACCTTTCTCTAAATTTGCGCACAGGCTCCTAATCTTGGGGCGAGTTTTCTTAAAACTTTTCTAGTAGACAAATTTGTGATTTTGCGTGATTGTGAAACCTTGTCAACAACAGTGGAAACCCTGATGTTACTGGGGGTGCGCCTTGACGGTTTGGAAAGTGGACGGCTTGTCCTTGTTTGTCCTCCGCCAAACCCACTGTCGAACATGTTCCACTCTCTACCTCATCGATGACAACGTTCACTCACGAAGAGAGAGATTGAGCTATTAATTTTGAGTGAGGTTCTCTTTAACCTTTTTGTGAGAAGGAGAGATCGATGTATTGCGGCTCCTGTGATCATATTTACACTAGGGGGGGGCTTTGCGGTGACGAGGCCAGGCTGAGAAATTCGAAGAACGCGCTTTGACAGCAGCTGCACCGCGTGGGTGTAGGGCGGCTGCAGATTGAGAGAGTGCAGGGTGTTTAATTACGGACATTTATGAAATGAAGATAATCCACTGCGGACAGGTCGCGTTTTAGGGCATACTTGAAACTCGCGGGGCATCGTTCGGGAATCTCGCAATCGAGATCGATTAGCTCAGGTCCGTTTTCCACCGCCCTTGGTTCCCTTTCGTAATTCGTTAGCACTTGATCCCCATTTAGTCATAAATTAGTCATATTCTCGACGGCCTCCCGACACGTGTCAGCAGGAGTCTAATAGTTGCTCGAGCTCCTTCCCCACTACACGCTAGAATTTCGGCTCGGAGAATTTTATTTCAACTAAAAACGTACTCTCATATCGTTCAAATAGAAGGATCAGAGACGGAACTGGTCGGATGATATTTCAAGGCCTCGATGCGAGTCGATGTGTCTAAAGGCCGTGATCAGCGTTTTTTCAATGAAATTGATGAGATGTATTTGAGTAGATCTGAACTTGCCTTAATCCATATTTGGGACCCCGCGAAAAATCGGCAGTCAAGTTCAAGGCTTATCGGGCTTGACCCTGTCACGGTGGGGCATGCCTTTTGTGTTACGAGACCATCTGGTTTATCCCACTCCCACAGCGCATTTCACAGTGTCTCTGTAATTTTTTTGGTAGCCTTCGCATGGTGAGTTCCATTCACACCCGCCAGCCTTTCAGATCTGACGGGCGGTTTTCAGTCCGGATACCCCGATGACAGTCAACGCGTTCAGTATTGCCTTTGCACCTCAAATGTGACAGACGATTTGCAGTTCAGATACCCCAGTGCCAGTCCATCCATTCCATCCATTCCAATTTCGTATTACCCCGACTCGGAGCCCATCCCCTCCTTACACTCCGACTTATCATCTGAATATCTTCCTGGGAACGCGTCCGGCTTGCCCTCTTCTGTTCAAACTTTGTATTACTTCTACCCTTCGGATCTGACGGGTGATTTTCAGTTCGGTGGCCCCGCCAGCCTTCCAGATCCGAGGGGCGGTTTTGAGCCCGGATACCCCGATGACAGTCAACGCGTTCAGTATTGCCCCTGCACCTCAAATGTGACAGGCGATTTGCAGTTCAGATGCCCCAGTGCCAGTCCATCCATTCCAATTTCGTATTACCCCGACTCGGAGCCCATCCCCTCCTTACACTCCGACTTATCATCTGAATATCTTCCTGGGAACGCGTCCGGCTTGCCCTCTTCTGTTCAAACTTTGTATTACTTCTACCCTTCGGATCTGACGGGTGATTTTCAGTTCGGTGGCCCCGCCAGCCTTCCAGATCCGAGGGGCGGTTTTGAGCCCGGATACCCCGATGACAGTCAACGCGTTCAGTATTGCCCCTGCACCTCAAATGTGACAGGCGATTTGCAGGATTCCCGATGGACTCAAGTTTCTTCGATCCAACCAACTTCTCTCATGGAGGGAAATAACCTTTTTTTATTTTATGTTAAAAGTTATACGTTGAATTGGCATATGTAACGAATACACTTGCTAACTACCGGAAATAACCTTTAAGCTTGGAAAAGAGCACACGAAAAAATCCCCCCCCCCTCCCCCCGGACAAATGTAGTTTCCACCAGGCTACCCTTGGGATTTAAATTCACCAACCCTATGCACCATAACCATGCGCCGCTGAACGTTTACCCTGTCATACAGCCATATTTAACTCTCATCGTGTACACCATGCTACATCCAGTTTCATTCAAGTTCTAACTTCTGCATCGTATTCTCTTCGAATTTTATCTCTACTATATTTCTATGTCTTGGATTTATCTCGGACTATTTTCTTATACTTGCTCTTTGTTCGACGGTGAAAGGGCGCTACATGGCTATACAGCAATCTCCTTTGTGCTTTGTGAACTCTGTGCCTGGCGTCGTCGACGTCCTTTGTGATCTTTGTGATCTGTGTGAGTCTTCTATTAAACCTTTCCCCACTAAGAACGTACCTTTAGAAGGGGTTCTAAGAGAGTCGAACCACTCTTTCCTGAGGGTGGCTTGATATCGACGACGGCTTCGTCGGTGTACGGCCCCCCTGATCGCACGAGCTCAACAAAAAAGTTTATTATTGCTTCGACGTGACGTGGTGTCCAGGTTTTAGGTTGGGCTTTCATGGTGCGTACGAGAATCTTGCTAGCGAAGGATATTTGGTCGCAAGTAAGGGCCGAGTCCATTCGCACTTGGCGAGTTTCGTCTTGGCGTAATCCGAGGGATTGATGATTCGGCTGGCGGAGCTGCATCATCAGGGAAGTCCGAGGCCTGATGCGATTCGTCGTCGGTGTCGTGGTTCTGTTCTGGTGGAGCTGGGGGTGGTTGATTCTGAGTGGGCTGTAGTAACGCGCAGGCTTCGTGCTTCCTTTGTCTTTCGGCTATCCAGATGGCCAAAAGGATGGATTTCATCGTTGGGGAGTTTTCATCTTCGAAGGCGGTTTGGAGGTTTTTGAGGATGGAGGTGGATACAAGCGGCTCGCATACTGCGCGCTGTGAGAATCCGGGGGAACTTGAGGAATGTCGGTTTGTTGCTCACCATGAATTTCGAAGCCATTCAGTTCGAATTCCCAGAAAGTCGTTGGCCAATAATTCTATACGAGTGACACTAGTTCAGAAAATACCGAAAATAATAGTGGGACAAGAGCGGTACCTATAAGTAGAAATCGAGGTTGTGTGGACGCGCTTCTTCGCCACACACGCTCACGGAAATATTATGCCCGGGGGCGGGGGGGGATTTTGTTGGTTTCCACGAGTACGTCTTCGCCTATGTCCGCAACGCGTCGCGCTCCCAAGGTCGAATCGCCCAGCGGTAAACTCGTGGTGAATGGATGAAGACAGAGCTTTTGGACACGAACGAGTTTGTTTGCGAAGATATGAACTGCGTTCATAACCCTCGCAATCTTCGTGATATTATCGTTCTTCAGCGGCAGTGAGCCAGTGCAGGCCGGGGGGCAGAGAAGGGCGAGGCCAAGGGTTCCAGAAATGATACACAAAGTCTAGGAAAATATCAGAAATATGATTAACAAGGCTATACAATACCGTTGCATACCTGCCTCCGGCGCCTCTGCGTCTCCACCTATCGCACAACATGGCAATGTTGGATATTTGTCGTTGGACGAAGGCGTCAAGTTCGGTGGCGGCGGGGGTCCCAATCGCGAATTAGAGGTAGAGGGTCAAGCCATTGTTCACACTAAACCCAGCCTCTAAACTCTTTCTCAAGCCGAATGAGGAAAATCCAAGCCTTCAACACTTGTCCTCTCCCGCCTCCCACTCGCACCATCTCCGCCTGCGTCGACTGTAGAAGTAATCCCTATGGTCGTCGACATCACCATCGATTTATCAGAGAAAATTCTGAATACGACGAGAGGTCCGCCAGTTCTTCCACCACGCAGAACAATTACCCAAGATATCGAAAAACCTGTATCGTAGGCGCAGCTGCAGTTGAACAAGGCGGCATGTGTGTGGGTATCAAGACGTGATTTATTCTCCCCAGTTGCGCTCTATGAAGAGGACCTCGCCCTTTTAAAAGAGGATAGAAGGAAGAAGGTGAACAACGGGGAGAGGAAGACGCGGCATCGATACTGTAGAATCGGCGGGGGTTTCAGGTGCGCAAAAGAACTTTTCTGAGTGGGGAGACAGATGGGGAAGCAACGGGAATTGAATGTGTGGGACGAGCGCCGAGAGGATCGAGGGCGTGAAGCAGCGAGTGAAGGGGGCATGCATAAGTTGTTCGATCATGCACCATCGTGGACGTTCGGCGGGAAAGGGGGGGAAATGGGTACGGCGAGTCAGGAGCGGAAGTGGTACGGGCCTGCGAGTCTTGATCGAGAACAAATGGGTGATGGGGAAACGGATCGTCGTTTCTCTCGCCGTCGTCCGTGACGGCGCATGTCGAATGCCTGCGTTCAGTTGAGGTCAAGGTCTAGCACTTCCCATATCCCAACATCACCACCCGCTCACGGTCATAAAACCAGGCATAAGTGAGACCCAGCACATAACTCCAATCCTCGTGAAAGCCCATAATTGGCGCTTGCCTTAGGGGGAGTTATTAGCCCTCGCCGCACACTGGGGAGAAACAAACCTCGACTGTCCCACCTTCTCCCGTCTCTATCAATTCGCTCTCTAAATTTCTTGCGAACGAAAGCAGCCGCGATGTCTAGTTCATGTCGTCCGTCCTCTCCTCAAGTGATTAGACCCATATGCGAGGGATGGAATCGATTTACGGGGCCGTTATGAGGGTCTGGGGAGATCGGGAAGCGATATGGAGCAAAGTTGAGGGGGGATAACATTCTCCATGCACGCAGGCGAAGATGACTGGAGCGGTGGGAGGCCTGACAGTGACAGACGAGCTCGGATGTCTAGGTCACGGAAGACCTTCTAGAACCGTTTTGATCCCGATTAGTTCCAGGCATGCATTTGGTCTCCTGTTTTTACAACAGTCCTTGTAAGATTAGAAGGCCCCCTAACGGTGATATATGGTCATTTATAAAATCTTGTGGATGACCGGGACCTGGATTTGACGATGTGGTGGGGAAACCATCTGGATTGGAAGCCGTCATTGTACGCTTACGATTCGGTGGAATAAGTACCCTCACCACCATCTGGCCTCAATCCAGAGAATATTATCCCTTGTTGGCTGGCGTCTATTCTGGCACTTGGTTTTTTTGCCCTCAAATGCTCTTACCGACCGTTGAGCGTAAAGCGAGGGAGATGGACGATCCCTGGCTGACATCCACCTTAAACAGCGAAATTCAATGTGATCAGATAGTAATGTAGATTGAACAAAAATCACCTGCTTCGCCTGCCAGTACCCAAGCCGCAGCTTCCTGTCGATATTCTGCGGTCTACATCAAGTGCGTTCAAGTCGGAAACTATTGCAGATTGGCGTACGCACGCGTCAAATAAGCCTTTGGTGAGGTATGCAAGTTTTTTTGATTTGACTGAAACAATGGACGGAACTGGATCCTTTGGTGAGGGGAGCGCGAGGAGGGCACGGAAAACGTTTCTGTCCTAGACCGGTGGGGCAGCAATTTCGGCCGGAAATACACCCATCTTGCTACTTTTTATCGGATAGACGCTAGTGCTCCAGCCAATGGGTTGCAGGCGAGTAGGAACAGCTTCGGGCCGCAGCCGACGGGAGGCGGATGGGAAAGCGGACGGGTTGTTGGCGCTTTCCGTTCCCGTTAGGCAGTTGGGTTATCGCGCGGAAAACGCTAGGATGCCAATGTTATAAATAGCTACCCGCTGTGCCCCAGAATTGCGGTCATGAGGCTGGGTAAATCTGAGGAGTGCTTTGGGGTCATTTCATTTATCCCAAAGCTTCTAAAATTCTAGAATCTAGCACCATTTGGACTCATTCAGGATCCAACTATTGTTCCCAATGTACCCATATGCAGCATGTAGTTTGAACTTTCATAATTTCTAGACTGTCAGAGGCTGAGATCATGTGTGCAGTTGGACTATTTGAGGAGCAGCAGAGCATAATTTGGGGATTCAGGGCTACAATTTTGTACCTGCTATGCACCATGTTCTCAGGTTGGGGAGTCATCGCGCGAAATTGGGGCGGTGATAACTTCGAGAGGCTATTGTTCTTTACTCAGGGTTTTGGCCCCAAAAATGCCAAATTTTGAGGTATATGCGAAGACAGGAAATTCGGGGGTCCTATGGTGTACCGACTGACCAAAAAATCGTCGCGGTCGCGCTTTTTAAACCGTCGCACTTTTTTTGATAATCGCTGTCGCATTTTGATGGAATCATTGTCGCGTTTTTGACGGTCAGTGTCGCTTTTATCACTGTCGCAATTCTTCACGTCTTCGGGTAAGTATACCAGTACCGCGCTAAATTTTGGATAATCGTCACAGCACTAATCATGTTCAAATTACAGCCCTGCCAAAATCTACCTCTGAATATCGCGTCCGCAGTGCAATACGCACATCATTACATCAGCATTAGCGCCAAAGGCAAAAAACGGTCATCAATGTTATTCATTGTTTCTACTAGACTACGGCTACCTCTATCTATGATCTATGGTGTAACGACTGGATTCCTACTGGTTTAAGCTGTGAGGATTTCTATAAGCTAAGCGATTGCGAGTGTAAATCATCATCTTTATTCGTGTGATGGTTCATTAAAACTACCGTCTAACGTGTCAGATTTCAATTCACAGGAATCAATTTCAAAACGTACAAGAATTTGTCTGACTCCCACTAACTTTCCGACTTGTTTTCACTCGTTTCCAACATTTCTCAGTCTCTGATTCTGGATAATATTGTGAGTTATAGAGGAGCACTCAGATCCAAAGATTCTAACCTGATTCAAACACAGTCGACGTAAGTGGTGTGCTTGACACAGCATCTTTGGTTGGAACCGTTCGGAAAACGTCAAGTTTGCGCTTGAGACCTGATTTAGTAAGTTAGCTTTATCCTGAAAATAAAAGAATGAAACTTACTAGCTTTTCTTTTCTGTGCTAGGATCGCTAATCCTTTGTGTGACGATGACTGGGCTGTAGAGCTAACACGGCGTTTTGTTTCACTTCGTGTCATGGGTCGTTTCGTTGCTGGAGGTTCAAAAATCTCCACGATATCTGACTCTTCGGACTCTGACTCTTTGTCTGGTACAACTGCACGGCTGCGTCCACGAGACACTTCCTTCCCCTTCGACGAGCAAACCCTGGATATGTTGGGAGGGGCTGTACTTTCACTGTTTTCGGCACCTGACTCAGTGTCGCTATTAGTGTTGTCAGTCATATCGACATCCTTCCAGTTGGATTCCTCATCTTCAGAGGGAGTCCCTTCTATGGTGGAGTTGGTGTCTTCCATCTTCATAAAATTGTTCTCTCCATTGCGCCAGTGTTGATACGTTTTTTTCGGGATAGTGGCTGAAAGAGCTGTCACGGTATATCAGTGAGGGTCAGTTTTACGACGTGAAATAAATTGTTGCAACGAACTAAAGAAAATCCGAGAATGACTGATCCTTGCTCCCTCACGTCCTTTAAAATCCCAGAAGTCCTCTCCAGTAGCCCCATCTGGCAATGGCAGCAGCACGAGTTTCGATTTTTCCCTTGCCAGAAGTCTCCATGTTAAGCCATGCTTATCCGCATACGAGAAGACAATTTAAGTTTGAAGGATGTTGACTGAGCATGTCTTGAGTTATTAAAATTTTATGTGAAGTGTGACAAACATTCGAAGGGTTTCGCAGGTCACGAATTTACGGAAGTCTCGAAGTATATTCAATGTCGCGTCAGCTGCATCATACAGCGATCCCTCGATTTGCTCACACGGATCCACATTCTCGATTCTCCACTTCAGGTATAGTTGATATCCTGCCTCAGTGATCCAGTCCTGAGGTATCTCTGCTGAGAAAAGGGGATCGTTTGCAGGGTTGCTGCCCACGGGTGGGAAGGCCTGAGTCCAGGCCGCTGTTAATCGAAAATTCGGGCCGGATGACTGGGTAGTAACATACAAAGTCGCGATAATCCTTCACTGTTCTCACTGATAGCTCGGAAACGCTCCATTCTTCCTCCTCATCTAACGCCAGCATTGCTGGCTTCGGGGTCGTCGTCGTGGTAGGGGAGAAATCCTTGACAACCTGCCCTGATCCCTGATTGCGTGCGCAAATTTCAAATTCAGGACGGCGCATGCAGCGAGTTGCCCGACGATCATCTACTTTAGATGCACTCGCGGAGTTCAAACCATCTCTCATCAATCCCACTCATCATCCCACTATCCGCAGTCCAATCCCACTCAAGGTACATTAATCCCATCCTATTCACACTATACTCGTATATACTCGAATACTGGCGTGTATGTAAAACTTATTTTGTAAGGCCGTATGTATGAGATCGAAAACGGGTTCATTCAAATCATGATTGTACATACATGCTGGGGATACGAGCAGACACATTGGAACGGTGAGAGGCTCAGCTAGAAGCTACGCAAGGTCGCGTCAAGGATGATGATGATGTTCTGTGCTACACGCGTCTGTCTACAGGTGTCATGTCACGTGACTCTCCGGAGCGGTGCCTCCGGCACCGTTCCAGGTGCCCCCCTTTTCTATGGCGGCGTCCCCGCCGCCTCAGCCCGTCGTCTCTGAGCGACCCTCTCTGCTATCGACCCTCCCTCACCCTCTTCCTCCCCCATCTGTCGCCCGTTTCCCCCTGTTGAGTAGAAAGCTGACACCATTGTAGGTTCTTCCTCGTCCTGCTCATCAGACCCTTCCAAAATCTGCTCCCCTCTTCCTCCCCTATTCCTCAGATTCTGTCCCCTCTTCTTCTGCCTCTTCTTCGTCGGGAATTGAACTGTCTCCTCCTTCTGCTGTCCCCTCCTCCCTGTCCTGATCCTCCCCAACTATGTCTGAGCTCTCCGAAATCCCTTCAAGTTTTGCTACCTCCTGCTGTGTCAGTTCTGTGCCTTCCCTTGGAACGAATATCCTCAGCCTCCTTGCGCTATACCACCCTGGTAGTCCGATGCCATCGAGGTCCTCTAATGCGTACGAATTGAGGCGCACACCTGTGATACGGCGAGGTGCTGACCACATTGGGGTGAGTTTGCGGTCGTTGCTAACGGTGGTAGTCAGATCGTTCCGATAGACTTGGACCAACTCGCCTTTCTTGAAGATTACAGGCTCTCCTTGCGTTCGCGATACTTTTCGATCGAACTTCTCCTTCCTCCGAACAGCATGCTTTACTGCTTCTGCGTAGCCGTCAAGACGTTGTCGAGCTGCATACAAGAAGTGAGTTTCAATATCTTGCGCATTAGGTATAGATGAACTCAGCGCCATTGGTGTTTTGGATGTGTTTACGACTGTGCCTAGCAGAATTTCTTTCGGCGAAAACTTGAGTGCTGGCAGGATCCTCCAATTAAGCATGCGGATTGCTTCTTCGAAGTGAACTGGCCAGTTTCGCGGTATTTGCTCCCACTCCATCGCTATCCATCCATCTTCGCCCAGATCTGGAGCGCAGAGCCTTGCGAGGACGTAAAGTAGAAGCTTGTTAGTGTTCTCGACAAGGCCGTTAACCCATGGTGAGTAGGGTGATGTTACTATGTGGTTGATCACCCACTTTTCGCATACCTTATCAACCTTCCCGTTGTCGAAGTGCTTACCACCATCCGACTGGAATGCTTCGGGTGGTACAAAATTCTGGCAAATATCGTTAATGGATTTTGTGGTAGTGTCCGCGTTACATACCTGGGACTTTGAACATATACCCCCAAATATGTTGCGAGCATGTGTCCAAGTACAGCCCAACCGTGTGATATCCACCCTTGCCCTCGGGCATGGATAGGTAGTCCCCAACTAAGAGCTCAAATGGGTGTCGTCGATTTATGGGCTGGAGAAGGGCATTCAGGTGTGGGGCGCCAAAGTTCTTGCATCTAGCACAGTTCGTGATTGCCTTCAGGATTGATTCATCAAGCCCTGGACTGTGGTATTGGTCGAGTAATGCGATCTTGACTGCATCTCGATGCCAATGGCCTCCCTTCTCATGCTGTTCCCTGGCCTTCTCCACTGCCTCCTTCCGGGAAATACATTCACGTCGTGCTCTTGCTCGTACCCCAGTTCCTCCCGCAATAAACCAGAGCTTGTTATCCTCGATCATGTACTGGGATGCCCTGTGTCGTGCACGAACACGATCTGGCAATGACTGGTGGTGATCGAGGTCTTGTAGGGCGCCAATAACCTGTAGATAAAGTGGTTCGTCCTTGAAACGTGCTTTGTGGTCAGTGTCCTGCATTTCTCGAGAAGCAATAAATAACATGTCGTTAACTGTGCCCTCCCTGGCTTCCCAGTCTGGGCACACAGTCCAGTCGCTTCCATCGCCGGCTGAGTAAGGCAGTCCTTCATATTGTCGACTCAGACCATCGGCTATATTCGTGACTCCTGGGATGTGGCGGACATCGACTATCCTGTGTGCTAGGACTCCATCGCGCCATCGTGCGTGTGTCGCTGAGAGTTTCTCCGATAAGAGTACATCTCGCAATGCCTGGCAGTCTGTTTCAACTTCTACGGGAAAGCCATAAAGAATGTCTGAGAACTTGTCGAAAGCAAATTTCAGTGCAGCAAAGTCTAAGAGGTAAGGTTTGTACTTCCTTTCCGAAGTGGATGTTCGTTTGGATGCAAAAGCTATTGGGTGGCGTTTCATGACTACCTTGTCATTGGGATCTTCTGGCATAGGACTCCCGCAAAGGCATCAACGCAACCATCTGTCGTGAGGATAAACGGGGTTCCGTCAAACCGAGGGGCCACAAGGACTGGCTCCGACAAAAGGAGCTGTTTGAGCCTCAGAAATGTTTGTGTGTGTTCTTCGGTCCATATATCCTTTAGCTTGTGTGCTTTCATCGCTCGACGCTCGTTGATATGTGCTCTTTTTTGCTCCTGCT
Organism: Sphagnurus paluster; assembly: GCA_018282025.1. NCBI lineage: Eukaryota > Fungi > Basidiomycota > Agaricomycetes > Agaricales > Lyophyllaceae > Sphagnurus > Sphagnurus paluster. Next base: position 11,510 of record JABCKI010000358.1, read on the forward strand.
GGGACATCCACATCACGGAGTATATCGCGAAGTGGTGCTTCAACTCGTGCATATCCTTGAACCAAGTCACGGAAATACGATGTCAGTCCTAAGAAGCCTTCCAAGTGAGATGCATCTTCGGGTATCGGCCAATTTACGATAGCACTCAGCTTGGTTGGATCAGGCGAAACTCCTCGTGGTCCCACAACCGATCCCACAAAGACTGCTTCCGTCATGAAGAGTCTCAGTTTGCTAGGGGATAGTGAGAGTTTCGTTCGAGAACAATACGTAGCTTAGCCATTCCTTCATCAAAATCATCCGCAGCTGATCCGGCGTCATCCACAAAGAGTTCGAACAAGCCTTTTGCTGTGAGGTCGTGGGTCTTGGCTGGTTCTCGAGGTTGGTTGGAGGTGGTCTTGGTGGCATATTGGGCATTGGTTCCATGCCGTGAGCTATGCATTCGTCATTAAGTTTGTGTTTCAGTTCATCAAGTGCAAGTCCACCCCCTTCATGCTCCTTCTGCGCTAAGACTGTTGGCGCTACGCATTGGACCTCACTTGGCTTGATAGGCTGAATGATGTCTGCTTCAACCATTTCATCCAGACTCTTTTCCAAATAGGCCCTTTGTGCTGGATTGTACGACCGTGACGGCGGTTTTAACGGTAGCTTGGCATTGGCCGGGACATTAAGCTCGTGCTCGTATCCAGGCACAGCGTTGACCTCGCTGAGCGCCAGGGCGAAACAGTCTGCAAACTCCGATATGAGCTCGCGAATCTGTTCACGTTGCGCATCTGTTGTGTCCGGGCCAATCCGTATGAGTCGCAGGATTTCCGCTATGCGTTCTGCTTTGAATGGGTCTGTTAGGGGTTATTGAAATCCTACCACCTGAACTAAGTTTCAAACCATCAGTTTCGGGAGCGGTATGAAAAGCTCCATGCCTCGAGGGCTATCCCCCAAAAGATGTCACGGGAAGTAGGGAAGAAACGGAATCGCAGTTTGCACTCTGATTCCGACTCCGAGCCCGAGCCTCAGGCTCCAGCAATGACACCCCTAACCCTCTCCGCCGCCACAGGCACGGCATAATGTGATTTTGCGCACGGTCTGCTGTGCGCCCCCGCCTTACCCCTTTGAAACTCTCCAAACTGCCTATTGCAAAGTGCACTGTCCTACAAATTCAACGACATCGCCCTCAGCCCTACTTCTCCCATGCAGGCACCCGACGATGGCTGATTGAGGGAGCCAGACTTCCATGTGATCATAAATCCTTGGGTGGGGTTATGCATAACAAGGTGTTCCTAGCCAAACGGTCTAGTGGACAGCAATGATTTGTGCTTGCGAGGTTTTGTGTTCGATCCCCGTTGATGATTATTTTTTTCTCGATGGCACATGACCTAAAAACCATACTTACTGAGGCTTTCTAGCTAATTCGAAGCCCCTTACTAGTGTACCTTTTCGACGTCACATAGTTGAGTATGAGACATGGCCTGTATTTAATATATGTGTATAACCATCCTTCAATCCGAATGTAACACTATGGCAGACTATAGCTCGTTGTTTGACTTGATGAATTGACAAGGTGTCCAGATTAGGACATGGCGCGCTCTGCTGAACACACGCATCGGGTGACTGGCGCAAGCCGATCTCTTTTCTGATGTGACAGTCCCAATTAAGAATTAAGGTTTGAGGCGAAATGTGATCAACTGCGGCGCTCCTGAGCCGCGTCACCGGATCTAGCGAACAGTGGGCTGCATGGTGATCTTCCGCTGTCGATAACGGCATCATCATTGTTGGTTTTTCCACTTTTTCGCTTACTTACCGAAAGGCTCCTTTAATTGCACCTTGCTCGCCAGTCGACGCCAAAGCCCAGGCTCATCAACAGAGGGTTGGCGTAGGTGGGCGTGACTCCAACGCCAGGGCGATCGGCAATCAATTAATACATAGCAACCAACCTTCCTTTGTTCCTCTTCACCGGACTTTCTTTCCCCCCTCTGCACCTCAATGCCGTCCTTGTGACGCTTCAAATTTTACAACAGCACGCTGCGCAATTCCTTGAAAAACTATAGTGACTTTTGTTCATCGAGCTCACCCACTATGGGCGCTATTCAAACATGATCACCCATACCGATATGTAATGTATGGTTCAGTAACGGAATCTATAGACTATAGAGCACGTAGAACGAGAGCGAACTCAGTACTGCCAAGTTCGCCCACAAAATTGTTAGATTTGGGTTGGTTCGACCTTCGGCTAGGTCTTGGAGTGGTGCTATATGTGACCATCTCTCACAGATTATAGATATGAGGCTGTGCATGTGGAATGTTAAGGTCACATGGGATCTAGTTCGAGCTGGTTGGGTTACCGGCAACGGTCCGGTAGCTCAGCTGGTTAGAGCGCTGCGTCTAGTCAACAAGTGGTCGTGGGTTCGATTCCCTCCTGGTCCAACACTTTTGGGTTTTGACAAAAATATCAAACTCGAAAGTGAAATGCTACTATTTTTGGATAAGATACCAATGTTGACCTCGAAATATCGCAATCTATAGACTTTATACCTCAAACTTGTTAAGTACCAACGCCGTATTTTTTTAACAATATATGTGCCATACCATACGGATCACCCACAGTTCGGCATAGGGGTGTAGGGAAATGTTATATGAATTCAAATTTCGCACCTAGGAGGTACAAATTGCCACCAATCCTCGGTTGGGATGGAGATCTATAATTCAAACATAAGTTCCAATAAAAGTACATAAAAAAAAGTTACCACAAATTTCCTTACTATCCACATTCAGATTTCATTTACAAGGTACAGAGTTACATCATGATATCATTCAAATGGAATCGATAAAGTACGTAGAAGGGACATAAGAGACACGGTATATCTCGAGGAACAATAGTGTAGACGAACATAAATGAACGGGAACGGAACATACAGCAGATGTCGGGTTGAGAGGATAGACGTGCCAGCAGCAGTTGGATGGGCGCAAGACAACACGTTCGGAAATATCATTACTACATCAGGTTTTTGTTTGATCAAAGCTGTGCTTTGTCACTGACCTCAAACCCTGTCTTGCCTGGCTGCCTCGTGCTGTGGTTGCTTCAACTCTGCTACTAACCATCGTCTCCTCTTCTTTCATGCCAGGGAACATTGAAGGGAATTTACATGCTGAGGTCATTAATGACTCTGGACATCAATCGATCTACAACGGCACTGTTGTTCAGAACTATGGTCACTCTGCTGGTCGCGCCAAATGTGCGTGCTAAGTACGATCTATAAGCCTTTCATCCTAACAATCCTCCCTAGTTATCGGCGAAGTACTTCGTCCAGTTCAAGGCGCTACGTATCAGGGGAGCAAGTTCCTTGCCCAATGCCACCAGGGCACTCGGAAAGATGTTATCAAAGCCCTCCAGGATTGGGTCGACCTTGATGGCCAACCACCGATTTGCTGGCTCAGCGGCCCTGCAGGCTATGGAAAATCGGCCATATCGCGTACCATCGCTGAAACCTACGACAACCAGAAGAGACTTCTCGGAAACGTCTTTTTCCGCCGCGGCTACGATGATAAGCAGCACATTGGCCGCTTAATCCCATCCCTTTCCCACCAACTCTATCATAACCTACCAAAATCTCAGGATTCGATTCACAGAGCCATCGATGCTGTGCGAGACATTAATACCCTGTCCCTCGAGGCTCAATTCAGAAAACTCATTATTGAACCTATTCAGGCGACGAGGAAGGGAATCGCGGCCTTAATTCCCCTCAGCCGACGAATCATTATTATCGATGCTCTTGACGAATGCGACGACAAGGATCAAATGAAGGCCTTCATTGACGCGATCATCCACATTTTTCAAACGAAACTCAAACTACACCTCCGGATCCTCATCACCAGTCGAGTAGAGGAGGTCGGGGCAAGGGAGATATCTCTTTTTACAGAGCGATAAGTACTACGATGAGCAGAACTGGGGAAACTTAGCGACTAGGCTGTTGAAAAACAGCACTACCTAGTTTCGTCTTTTAAAGACTCATCAGGCTTGTTT
>JABCKI010000359.1:0-15494 GCA_018282025.1 Sphagnurus paluster
TTCATGCGAAACGGGGAGAAAATCACGCAATCAATGGTCTTCCCTCGCAGCCATCCACAGTATCCTGATCTGCCCAAGGGCATGAAAGAAGTCTTATTGGAACGCGGCCTCTGGAGGGCTGGAACTTTGATGAAATGCAAGGATGATTGCGAGATTTCTGCTACTGCTTGCTGTGCCACACGAATCCTTGGACGTCAGCCAGATTTTGAGGCCCAGAAGTCAATGGTTCAGGAAGTGATCGAATCGGCCGGCCATCTCTGCATTTTTCTCCCCAAGTTCCACTGCGAGCTGAATTTCATCGAATTTTTCTGGGGCGCCGTAAAGAGGTGGCTTCGCGATCACTGCGATTACACATTCAAGACTCTTCAAGAAAATCTTCCCAAAGCCCTCAGATCAGTAAAGGTTTCAACAATAAGAAAATGGGAGCATCGGATGGTTCGTTGGATGGATGCATATCGAATGGGGCTGTCGGCAAAGGATGCTCAATTTCGGGTTCGCGCATTCAGTTCCAAGCAGTACAAGTCTCATCGACGTGTTCCCGAGCACGTCGCTCGTCAATTTGATCAATAGATAACTCTTATCATAATCTTATCACATTATGTAATGACCCATATATGGTAATCCGCCATATCCCGAGGACCCAAAAATTTATCTCCGCCAATTTTGAGTCTTTCGACAATTGCTCTGGCAATTCTCATCCTACAGCTAAATACAGCATTTCTACCAGAGGACTAAGAATTTTACTCAAAATTGAGCGTGTGAATTTTTTTGTACAAAAGTAGCGGTGACTAGCCGTCCCGCACCATAGGACCGAGGTTCCAGACAAGCGCTCTGGATTCCATTCCGCCACGCACATAATGAGCTGCCCTTGATCACGATCGACTTGTTCCTTCAATTGAACGCCAGCGACAAACGAACTGGGTATCACCATCTATGGCTAGGCTTGTCAACGTTTGAAACCTATTTTCCACGAGGTTTCCCGTGGACAACAGCGGAATGACGTCTCAGACTCACATCGCACGTAGATGAGTCACCGGACAGCAGCCCAAGCACTGCGCCGTACCCGTCTATGATGCGAGCGCTCGCCTTCAAGGAAGGAGGCTTTGGCCCCTGTGCAGCCTGCCAAAGGGGTTGTGTGTGTGACTGTCGACTTGTGAGGCCGCACTGACTTGTGACACCGGCGAACAAGTTGAAGATAAGGTGGAACAGTCGCCATCCCATCAGGACGCCGACCGGCATTCAGACGTCTTTTGTTGGGCTGCATATTACCGCTTTTCTTCTATGTCCCCGTTTAACCGCGCCCGCGGCCTCTATAAAACCCGTTGTTTCTACAGCACTGGGGCAGTCAAAACGGCGCCCCACTTTCCCCATCTTGTCCTACTTCCATTCATCCACCACCACCACCAACAATGCCAATCCACCTCCCAGACAAGTACAAGTACCATCCCAAAGTGAGTAGCGTTTCTTATTCTCTGAGTCAGACACTGATCATCGTGCAGCCCGATGAGCGCGTCGTCGCCGTGTTCCGCAACCAAGACCGCCAGAAGCGTTACGACTTTCTCGACATATCCATGGGCATCAGCCGCGGGCTCGACCTCGTACGTCTCCCAACTCACCACCCTAACCCCTTTCTTACTTACGTCACCTCGTGCCACCCACAGACATACTGGAAAGACGGATACAAAGTCGTCGACGCGAGCGGGTACGAGGACGTGTGCTGCCCGGGGCTGCTGTACCCGCGTTCTCTGTCAGTCGACAACGTCTGGGCGTTGATGGCCGAACGCCTCGGCGCGTACGTATTCCCGACGCCGCCCAACTGGCGCCCGGACCCCGATCCAGCTGACTCGGAGGGCACTGATTCGCCGCCCACGTCACCACTGCGGGTATCGCAGGGCGATCGGGAGCGAGAGCGGGATGCGGCGCGATGCAGAGACAGGGAGGAGTCGTACGCGCACACGAACGTGAGCAGCCCGAGTCTGCGGGAGAGCATGAAGGAGCGCTGTCCGATGTGTGCGGATCGTTACACGTACTGGGCCGTCTCGCCGCCCGTGTTCCTCTCGCGTCACTCACGCCGATGGCACGTCCACGTCGACTGTCTCCAGCACCTCATGCCGCGCCGCCAGTTTGGCCTCAAGCCCGTTGACGCCGTGGAGTACGTTTAGTGGAGCTGCTTTCGCTTTGGCCGAGGTCGGGGTGCATCCCTGCCCATGTGCTTGATGGATTCGATGTGTATTTTGTATTTTGTATGTATCATTCGGCGTTCAGTATTGACCACTAGGCGCGGCACAGGGTGTATTATATTTAACATATAGAGTCGCTATATAATATGATACCATTTCCCGGCATCTCCAAGATACGCAAGATGTGCGATGGCTCCGCTCCGGCTCGGATGCGAGTACACTACTACTTGGAGCCTTCTCGTATTTAGGGAGCAGCAAACGTGTACACAGCCGGTCATAATGTTATAGACACCAGACATACAGCCAAGGGAGTGTGTGTTTTTACATATAGCATAGTAATAGCAGTGGTATATCGGACTGATGGTACAAATAGCAAATGGTACAAAAAGCAAGGGTTGCACCCGTGATTCATGAATAGTCTTCACATATGTAATAACAGCAAGGTTCCAAGCAGCAAGTGACTCAGGCAGCTACGCATACTGTACACAGGCACAAGGGGCACTGCACGAGGACCAGGACTGGTATCACGGCGCCAGTCGAGGACATTCACAGGCCCATTGGATCACAATAAAAACACTTCACGAAACGCCGGAACCCACCTGCACACCAGACCTGCACACCTGTCCCCGCACCCCAGAACCCCAGAACTCCAGAACCCAAGACCCAGGACCGCATCGATGTGGGAGGCACCCAGGATAGTCCTTCCATTGGAAGGGCGTGCAGCCACTAGCCAGCCTGCTCCTTTTCCTTACCTTTGCCTTTGCCTTTGCCCTTCCCGCCGCCTCCGCCACGGTCTTTCTTCCTCTTCCCCGTCCCCCGTCGGTGGAGCCCGCGCCGGCTCTCGGTCGGGTACTCGCATGGCTCTGTCGAGTTGAGGCGCCTGCACTGGCTGGATGAGCAGAAGCAGAACAGATGTCCGTCAGCGCGGTGTACATGCGTCGTCGGAATTGCGCGAACACAAGAAGAGGGAATGGGGAAGAACGACGTCAAGGCTTCGTGACGTGGAGCGGAGAGAAAGAAAGTGTATATGTGGGGGTAAATCTGCATGTGAGCGTAGACGAAAGGGGCAAGACGGCAGTGAAGTGGAGATTCGGAAGATTAGGGAGGGAGTGACAAAGCCAAGAGCGAACGAACGAGCGAGCGGAAGAGCGACGAGACGAGCGAACAAATAATAGCACCGGAACGAACGAAAAATATCGAAAGAACGAATGAACAGAGAATAAACGCTAAACTCACTTGCACCGCGAATCTACACTCCCCATCGCCGGCCGTCCACACGCGATCTTCCGCTTGCGACAGAACGTGCACGCAAGGTGCTGCGGCCTCTTCCAACGCACGTCATCGGCGTCGTCGTCGTTCCCCAGCCCCATTCTAGGTCCAAGAGCGGGCAGGAGCGCAGGGGGCTTCTGGCTGTGCAGATGGCTGACGAGGATCGCGGGCGGGGTCGAGTGCGGTCTTGGTTGGGGTCGGGGTCTTGAACTTGATAGGGGGGCGCTAGAGCTGGGGCTGGAGCTGGGGAAGGAGTATTCAGATGCGATGGGCGGGAGTGGGATGGGGCTGCTGCTGCTGGTGCTGGCGCTTGCGGTTCCGTTTCCGTTCATGTTGGGCAGGGCGAGGCTGTTGAAGTCGTATCCGCTGGGAGACGGTGTCCACGCGTGGTGGGAGTGATAGGAGAGGCTCGCAGCTGTGCTTGTGGATGGCGAGGGGTAGTCTAGTGTGTCGAGCATGTCGAGTGGGGGCATGGGCGACACGGAGGACGATATAGACCAGGGCCTTGCGCTGCTGCGGCGACGGCGTCGCGCCTGGGCTGATCCTGGGAAGTGAACGTGAACCTGAAACTGCCCGAATAGCGGGGAGTCGGCCAGGTCCTGTGGGCTTGCTGGGGGATGGTCGTGAACCACAGGTGGTATCGAGTGCGGCGGGGACGGGGAAGGGGGAGGCGAGGGGCGGGGAGAGGGGAGTGCGCGGGTGTGGTAGTTGGACGCGCCGGCACCAGGCTGTCCCGAGGTCAAGAATGCGACGTGGGCGGAGAGTTCGGAGTACGAGGAGCGGTGCTCGGCGTCGATGGGGGTGTGGTAGGGCGTATCTAAATCTTCCGCGTACGAAGGTGCTATCGCAGGCGCAAATAGCGTGATTATCGACGTATCGTGGTCCCCCATGTCTGCAGAGTCGACCAAGTGCTCTGTCCCGGAAGTGGCGGCAGCATAATGAGCTTGAACATGAGCGTTTGGGGGTCCCTCTTCGAGTTGTGGACGCTAAACACGAGTTGTCGGGTGAGCATAAGAATATGGTCAAGCGGAAAAAAGGTAGGTTCACGTTCTCTGGGAAATATTGCTCTTCGGACGCCTGCCACACAGCGACGCTGCCGCCATCGCCATCAGAGCTGCCTGGGAGGATGAATCCAGTCGAGTGCAGGCCCGGCACATCCGGCACGAGACTATCCAGGGCGCCCGCCCCACCCTGCTGTCCGTAAGAAGTCAAATCTTCACCAAGGGCCGCAGGGGTCCAGCGAAAGGCACTCGCGAGCCGCTCATGCCGCAGGGCAAATTGCGTGTTCATCGGGATGTCGCCGCGCCCCTCCACAACGTGAGCAGGAGTGTACTGGTTCGGGTTCGGCGCAGGGCCATATGCGTTATAAGTGGGCGTGGGACGCGTCGTGGCGTTGAATGTGGTCTTGGGGATACAAACGCGTTGTGAGTAGATGCTGGTACTCTAGCTGATATCATGTGCGTACCGGTATGGTTGTCTGGTTTAGATATTGACCCGAGACTCCTAGTCCACGTTGATCTTCATACTGCGACCGAGACTGGCGCCATGCCCCGAAAGGTAGTGGGGAATTGGTATAGGAAGTATTACGGACCGGTTGCCCGTCGGAGAGATCCTGAGGAATAGCAAATAAGCCGGAGAGGTCGTCGGTGTAAGGGATCGCGGTTTGAGAGTGTTCAGTGAAAGCGTACAAGGTGTGATCGGCGTACGGGTCCATCGAGGAGATAGCGCGAGCACACAGGACGAGACTTGCAGTCTAGCTGGGGCCTAAGAAGTAACACAGTTGGGGTAGCAGTGGTAAGTGACTATTAAGACAGTAAAGATAAGTGGGGTGTACGACAAATCATGGTAATGAAGTACGTACAGAGTCGCCGGAGGATTATTATACTCTCTAATCTGCCTCGAGGCAATCTGCGACGCGAAGCCGAAGCGCGTTTTTATTCGTTTTGGGACAATTCCTGGAATTGAAAAGTTGTGGACCCACAAGGACGAATGAGGTAATCGAGGTACGCGGTCCCTGATGTTCTTGTTTATCTCCAAATCCATAGCGACGCTCGACGTCGGTGCACAAAAGAACTTTGTAAAGCCGTATTGAGCAATTGAATGCGATCACGCCTTGTACTTCAGATACAATGTTCATTGTAGTCGTTGAGAAAGAGTAGCTGGATGTCATGCATAGATAGCAACACCAGTTGGCAGGCATTGGTGACCCTGGATCGTTTTCAACTGGTCATAAGATGATGACGAGGTCAGCGAATCGGATCTGTCAACTAACAACACCACTGACCTCGAATCCCTCTCCTCCGTCCTCCGCGCAACACCCCGGACGCAAGGCAGTGCGAATATCAGACGCGAAATGCCGATGCCATCATCAAAAGCGTGCTGATTTGCTTTTGCCCATCCTGGTCGACCAACACCCCACCAGAAAACCCATACGCAGAAAACAACGACCAAAGTCGTACGATATCAGCGATCTTTTCGGTGCTCGTAAGCACGAGGAGGCCTGCAGGATGAGGGGGTTGAGCTAGCTATCCAATGGCTGGCGTTTCGCGCTGGATCCCTCCCTGCTAGCTAACCCACGCCTTGGCCGTTTTGGTATCCCGCTACCTTTTCGGAAAATGCCAGGCAGACTGGGTTAGCGGGCCCTGGTGCTGAAAGAGCGCGATGGAGCCCCGGATCGACAGGTCCCCGGGTGGAAGAGCGCGGAGCGGAGTAGTTGGAATCTTCGAATGGACCGGCGGCGAGGTGCTGCGGCAGAGCCCGAGAGCGATTCGCAGGGTGGCTTGTCTGGAAAGAAGGGCATTGAGCATAAGGTGTAAAGCGGGCTGACTTCAACTTGACTGCAGTGCAATTGACGAACACTGGCCGATTAAAAAAGGAGCGTGATAGACAATTCTAGGTGAAAGGCATGGGCGGTGTCTACGTTAGTCGATGGTGGCAGTGGGTGCCCACTGTTCAGTCGGCCCTGGTCGGGTTTACTCGTCTGTGTCGGTGATTCAAGATCTATCTGGCTCATGCCCGAGACGATGCTTCGAAGGCAGTCCTTCTACCTCTAGAGAAGGCACGCCAAATTTCGCGATAGTCCGCATCGTCCATTCAATACAACGAGGCAATTGGGAATCCGCGAGCCACGAAAGGATTGACTCTTGGTCGGCACAGTCCGTACACAGTGATCGATTCACTGCGAAGAAGCTTGGAAGCTTGAGCGCCGCCACTAGTTGAAAAAATAAGAATAGAGGGCATCATGGGAGATAAGCTTGAAACAAACAAGATCGTAGTAGGCTGCGTACTTGCAGTGGATTCCAGAACCCACGAGCGTGAAGATGTCCGGTAAATAATTCTTCTCAGGTCGTCTGAAGAGTAGGTGTTACAAGGTGTAATTAATCAAGATTGAAAAGGTGGAAGAAAGTGTTTGGAAGACCAGGAACCCATTCACGAGCACCTCCTCGAATGAAACACGAAAAATGTAGGAACAGAGTATGAAACGAGCTTTAACACGTAGAAAAAAGCTCTTCAAGTATGATCCGAGCGTCTATTCTGAGAGAAAGCACAGGTTTCAACAGATGCGAAACCAAATTTAATCACACTCACCAAAACCTTCCTCGTTGTCTCATCCACGTAGCACTCTCATTCCTTAGCGTCAAGTCCTTCGGTGTGGATTGATGACCCGATTACCAGCCCCTATCCATATGGCCACTTCTGCACCTAGGCGAAATTTGCCACTTGAGTGAAGAGCTAACGACGAGTGCCCCTCAAGTCAATGAAATGCTTGGCAGGAACCATTTGTGTGCCCGTAGCATTCTCAGTCACCCAGCTTGCGGCCAAGGTCTAGCAGAAATGAAGAATCGGAGGTAGAGAGTTGCTTTGAAACGTTTCGTGTCCGCGTGTCATGCTAATCACTGCGAGAGTTTGTGCATTCATGTTGAATTTGAATTTTTCGTCAATTGGCGAGCACGCGCTTGCCGTTACAATGTCAAGGCTTGCTCTTCATATGTATCACCCAGGGCATGCAGACCCATTAAACTGGGTCTATTCGTTTGTACTAAAGTTCTAAGCACAGTCAGATTTTTCGATGGAAAAACAACAAATAGAATATAATCGAACATACATGTGCTAAAATTCTCCTCGTCCAAGATTGATTTACAATGGAACTCTTCGAGATGAACCACTTCCAAAAGAAGCCAGTGAAGAGTTGCCGCGTTAGTTGCGATCGTCATCTTCGTTTTTACAAGGTAATCATGATGCGGTGGATATCCAGAGTAAAACAGCATGTTGAAGAAGGACCAGAATGAATAAAACGCAGGCTAGTGAATACGAGCCCAAAGGCGCAACAACAGTCTCCAGGCGGAGTTACAAAACCTATGTTTGTTCGCACAGTCACGCAACCACGCGACCTGACTTGACGGCGACGCGACGGTCGCGTAACTCACTGCCCGCATCGATATCCCTCATCACATTCAGGATATAAGAGGGATGTGTAGGGTTTCTCCTCTTTTTATTAGTAACTAGTCATTAAAATGTGAGTTAATTGGGTCTTCTATCTTAGGCTGTACAAGGTGTACCTGCGATTTCTGTCGAAGATTTCGGCCAATTGAAGGAATCGGAATTTTTATGCTGAGGTATATTCTTAGTCAACATCCTAATTTATACGCATCCTATATCTTCAGTTCATGACAATGCCAATCATCCCAATTCTCCAGCCTCAACTTGGCGCGTTGCAGGTCACGTGGTATGAGATGCTGATTCTGATTTAGGTAATAAGGCACACTTCCTCGCACAACTGTTTCTAAGCTATCGATTCTGCGATAACTCTGCGTGAAAACACCACTCTTTTACGCCCTGAAAACTCGGAAAAATTCCTCAGCATGGATTCACATGGACCTTCCGAATGGATTCGCAAAGAGCGGCACGAATTAGCGCACATGTCGAAGGAGCTCCTCCAACCAAACGATCCGACCGGCGAGATAATACCTGCGACACCACCTTCCCCGAATCTTGAGGGAGAAGGTCCAGTTAACTTCTTTAGCGTTCCCGAAGAACTGCTAAAGGGCTCGATGATGACCAAAGTGTCAGAAAAGAAGCAACGACGCGTCTTATTCCAGCTTGATCCCGACGAAGGCCGCATCCTTTACAAGTCAAAAAAGGGTGGTATAGGTGGATATCTTACCTATGATCTACCATAATCAAAATAACTACCACCTGCTGTAGTTCCTCTCGAGTCCGTCAAGGAGATCCGCTCAGGTCAGGCAGCCCGGTATCACCGCCAGGAGTTCTCATTCCCCGAGGATACAGAAGATCGGTGGCTTACCATTATATACATCCTCAATGGCACGTATAAGACACTCCACGTCCTTGCAGACACGTCCGAGGTGCTGGCGATGTGGGAAGCGGCGGTGCGACGCTGTGTGGCTGTACGCCAGGGGCTCATGACGGGGCTGGGAAATGTTGAGATTCGCGATGCAATGTGGGAGAGGCTGTACTGGAAGCGTGCGGACGTAGAGCCGGATAACAAGCTCACCTTTCCCGAGGTGGTTGGCCTTGCTAAGCGTCTTAACACAGCGTTTTCGACCATCGAGTTAAAACAGTTTTTTGACGTGCGTGGCATTCATCGATCTGTGTTTAAATACTGCACCGTCTTCTCAGATCGCAGATCCGGAAAAAAAGGGCTCTCTGGATTTCCCTGGGTTCCAGGTTTTTGTCAAGGAGCTCACCCGACGGCCAGAAATCGAGGCCATATACCGTGAACTTTGTGAGCGAAACGGGGGCAAGTTCGAATACCCTGCATTTGAAAATTTCATGCGGGAAACTCAGAATGTATGGCTCAATCTTTTATTACTCATATTTTCTCCAATTTCTTTTCCCGTTATTTTTGCAACAGTCCGATGCCAGCGACGCTGAGCTCAAGGAACTCTTTGCAAGTATTTCTTCCCCTGAGGCCCTTGATACTACACCTTCTGCTTCGAGTAATGCTCCTGGACCAACACCTACGCCGTCTCCTCCCGTTCTGACCCTAGAAGGATTCTCTTCGTTCCTAATCTCGCCAAATAATGCTGCATTCTCAGATCAGACCCGCGAGATATGGCAAGATATGTCGCGCCCCATGTCGGAATATTTCATCTCTGCCTCCCACAACACTTACCTTGTCGGTAACCAGCTCGTTGGCGTCAGCACTATTGAGGGGTATATTCGCGCGCTCCTTCATAGCTGTCGAAGTGTTGAACGTAAGCATTGTAATCATCTAGGAAGCCTTTGTCCTAAATATTATATCAAACAGTCGACATTTATGACGGTGATCCCGAACCGGTTATCTTTCACGGAAAGACGCTCACAAAGAAAGTACCACTGCGCGCCGTCTGTGCAGCCATCGCGAAATACGCCTTCGTAACGTCGCCATACCCACTTTTGATTTCGGCCGAGATCCACTGCAGCGTGAAGCAGCAGGATCTCATCGTCAGCATTATGCTCGAAGCATTCGGTGAAGACCTGGTTAGGCTCGATGTCGAGCCCCGTCCTGTGATCAGCGTCCTCCCCAGCCCGAATGATCTCAAAGGGAGATATCTAGTCAAGGTATTCGTCACTCTTCAACTTGGCCTTCCTCATACTGACGATTTTATAAAGGCCAAGAACCTGTACGTCGCTGCGCAACTGGACGCTATGCGTGTCAAGAAGCCCAAAGCCTCGGACGAGCGTCTCCAAACGATCGAAGTAGATACATCTACCGATGACGCAGACAGCGATTCTGACGTGGGCTCGTCTGGTCTAAGGAGTGAGATCAAGAGTGGGCTGTTGGGGCTCAAAGACAAGTGGCGGCGCGTGCGCGGAAAGGACAAGGATGCGACACCAGCCGCTCCAAAGGTGAAGATGTCATTTGAGCTCGCATCGTTGCTCGTGTACACCGTCGGTGTCAAGTGCCGCGGCTTTGGGAAAGACCACCAGTATGCGCCAGAACATATATTCTCGCTCTCGGAGAACAAGGTCAATAAGATAGTCAAAGCAAAGGATGAGATGCGGGATCTCGTGGTACACACACAGACACACCTGGTGCGCACATACCCCAAAGGCAGCAGGGTGGAGTCCACCAACTATGAACCGCATCGATTTTGGGCGGCCGGAGCACAGGTTGTGGCTATCAATTGGCAGACGTTTGGTACGTTGGTTTGGTTAATAGTCTTTCATGTGTTGATAAGTGGGGTAGATTTAGGATATATGATGAATCAGGCGATGTTCCAGCGCAACGGCCGGGCGGGATGTGTACTCAAGCCGGAGGCACTGAGGCCTGGACATGAAGAATTGCTGTTGAAGCACTCGAAACACATCTTGGAAGTGACTGTATGTTTCATCATCATTATACATATACCTATACTTATATCCCCAGATAATATCCGGGTACAGACTACCGCGGCCGCGAGACAGCACTGGGCAGGAGATTGTGTCTACAAAGTCCGTCCTCGACCCTCTGGTGCAGGTATCGCTGCACATCCCGGACTGGGCCCACCCTCCACACCTTTCTACTTTGAGCTCCACGTCCCTTTCTGCCCCGGAGGGGTCGCCAGTGCCAGCGGCGAGGGTTTGGGCGCGCACGCGGGTTGTAAAAAACAACGGCTTCAACCCCGTGTGGCGGGAGGTCCTGCGGCTGCCGTTTGACGTGGTGGGCGGAGTGAGCATGCGGGATCTCATATTAGTACAATTCTCGGTCCGGGATGAGGAGCGCCTTGGTGATGGGGATGAGCCGATCGCGCAATACTTTACGCCTTTGTCTTGTTTGGAACAAGGTGCGTTCTATTTTGAGGTTCAGCGTCGTACATCTCTGAAATCCATATAGGTTATAGGCACCTACCATTGCATGATGCTCAACTGTCGCAGTACCTGTTTTCGACGCTGTTTGTCCGAGTACATATTCGGGATGTACATGACTGATCTTGAGGTTTCGGTACCATTTTTCGGCATACCCAGCGGATTGTGTATTAATATAGTGGAAACGGATCCATCTTCAAGAATGAATGAATATAACCGCGGATTTACACAAACTGATGGTACATTTGCATATTTACAGTATCGAGTGCTTAGTTTGGAACTACTTACAGTGTATTGTACTTATGAATTAGCGCATTGTGGACTCCAGCCAGCTTTCATGATCTTTTTTTGACTATGCCTCCGCTTCTGGTGCTCATCCGGGGCCCAGCCCGGTGCCTCTGACTCCTTTCACGATAATGGCAGACGCGGTTGCGCTGGATACATCCCCTAAAACAAGGTGACAAGTAAGATGAAGTATCAAACGGAGAGTTAGAAGCTAGGAGCTCACGTGCATGAATGGTTCCTAATCCCCGCCTCGGTGCGACAAGCGATCTTGAGCTGAGCGCACGACACGCAAGCGTTGCGCGGGCGCTTGTATGTCGACATTGGGTCTTCCCCGGCGTCCATGCTAATAAGATTTTGGGTACCATCCGGGCAGGTTATATCTGATCCTAGGGGTCCAGAGGGCACAGAGACTACGTTTTCTTCGAGTGCTTCTCGGGGTATATAAGGAGATATGGAAGGCTTCGAGGTATTTGAGTGCGCCACATTCGGGAAGACGGGGTCGATGAATTGCATCTCCCTATCTGAATTTTGACAGAAAGAGGGTGGAGAGGGTGCGGAAGAGCGGTATCCAGAGCGGTATTCTATTTCAGTTTCAGTTTCACGTGGTCCTCGTTCTTCCCCGCTAGCGAAGACAGTCTGATTCTCGGTGGTTCGAATCAGTATTGCCTTCAAAGAGCTTGGTACGAAGTTAGACGAGGGACGGTTTGAATAAAGATTAATGGGGACGCTAGTGGATGATGGTATCGAAGTAAAAGTGGAAATGGGGTTTCCTGGATTTTGTTCAGCGAGATCCATCGTCACTCGGTTTTCCTGAATGGGTGGCGGCATGAAGGAATGGCCTTCCATAGGCGGATTAAGAGGCACAGGAATCGCAATTGCTGGTTCAGTCTGAATGAAATGAGACAGCTCATTAGTTCCTCCGTCAGCAGCCCAGCTGCGTGTGACGGGTCGCAGAGGGAATTTTGAGGACGTCATTTTTGCAGGTAGGCCATTCTATTGAGTTAAGGTCAGAATGCTCTTGATTTATATTTGGAGACAGTTAAACTTACCAAGGTATTATTTGATGTTAGTCCATGATACCAGTTTGAGTGGGTTTCACCCATCGCACGTTCATTGTCGCTTTGATGATGGGTTGAGCCGACTGGCACTGATACGCGCCGTTCTGTCCTATCAATCGCATTATTGAGCCCTAGTACGACGGCACTACTGTTCCCAACGTTGGAAACGGCTGGAAATTGAGGTCGAAGGTGGTCATTCTGTCATCAACCTGGAATGTGAGAATCACGTAGTTAAATGTAAGGAAAAATACGCCAAACCTACCGGTGCACTTTCCGCTGCATTCTGATGATGGTAATTATGATTTGGCGGAGAACATTTTGAAATTTTGTTTTGATCTTGTGCTGGATGGGAGGGAGGAGGAGGGTATTGAAATTTTGGGAATGAGGAACATGTCGCTTGCGTCTGTAGATGTATAAGTATCAGGTATCAGGGTCTATTCATATATGTGATTTCATTGCCACGCACTCGATTCCTTTGACGCGAGTAAGCTGTTTCCGCATTCTGATAAGGCAACACCTTGCTATGAGAAGTGTTCAAGTCATTTTGATGTGCTCCTCTAGATGTGACGTATGGTGGCGGGTATGCTGAATGCTTGTAAACAGGAGGATTTTGGGGTTGATGATACAATTGATGTCGCTGAGATTCGCAATTCTGCATTTCATAGGTCAATCCTTCAAAATTTGAGATAATTAAAAGAGTAAAGGGACCTACTTTCGGGGGATAGTAATCAGCTTCGGCCGCAATTGGAGTGCGGCTAAATAACTGTCCTCTGAAATGGTTGGGGAAATTGTGTAGGGGCGATAGTGTGGGTAGGCAGCAGTGATCATGTATGCAGTGGGTGGAAAGTGCATCAGGGGAAATACTTGACTGATTTGCCGAGGCGCGAGAATTAAGAGGCACATTGGTTCCGATGAGAAATTCAACTTGTCCATGAGTCTGATTTTCGCTTCTACCACGAGGTTGAACAAGCATCCCCTACGTCAAATGAGGATATATTGAGTTGGGTTGAGAATGAGAGAACTAAAATGCCAACCTTGTCGTGAGCTCGAAGTGGAATTTGCGGCTCAAGATCATAGGTGTTTGAATGTCTAGCATATCCTCGTTGGGTTACATCGCTAGCAGAATCTGTATTGGCGAACTGGTTGAAAGTATTTATCGCAAGCTGAGAGGAAACGACACGTTGTGGGATGGGGGCTTGCACTGGCAGAACATGGATCATATCTGAGAATTGCTGTTGTGAGAGGACTTTTCTTGTAGTGTTGAAAACTGGGGAGTTTGTGGGAGCATATTCGCCCTTCTCGTTAAAGGGACCGAGCGAGCGATATGCTTGGGTCTGACGCTGAGACGCTTCCATGAATGTAGAAGAAAGGCTGCAAAGTCTCTAGAAGAAACATGCTCAATTTTTATAGCTGCTGATAAAAACGCCAAACTGCGTTGATTGAAATATGTCCCTGATTATGCCGTTGAGTAAATCCAAAAAAGTAATGGTATAGACGAATCGAAGCCACGGATCAAAGAAGATTATGACGCCAAGTTAGAGAATCGTGCAGCAACCCTGCAGATCGATTATGACGGAACTTGTGTGAAGTCTTCGCAGCATGCTCCTACCGTATGAGCGTAGCTTCAAGTGTCATTCGACATTTCCCCGTAGGTTCAAGATATCGTCGACCGAGGAGACACTCACTTAATTGACGATTATCCTAGCTATTGATCAATGATTTCTCTAATAGCACCACCCTGAATCGGGTTCAATGGAACGGATTTAGAGTTGATACGGTTCTTGAAATGGAACTTCTATATATTCCCCGGAATGTTACCACACGCGACCGCCTAAAATGACGACGGGCATCTAGAAAAGGAAAACGATGGAATGATAGAATAACATAAATGGGGCGGGATCGTGACCAAGGTGCGTCAATGCGGCCGTTGGCAATGATGTCTTCTCAGAATTCCTGACGAATTGGATGACGTCTGAATTTCAAGATGAAATATACATTGATGTGGTATAACTAGGTTCCACTAACGAACTATCAGCGGCCCCAGATATAGGGAGTGTAGTATTCTGTAGAGACTCCAGGCGCACGCAGACATGCAGAGACAAAGCACCTGTGAATACATAGGTGAAAAGGGGTTGAAGAAGATATTTATTTTTGGATACTGAACGGAGTACAGCGAAAGAGCTGGACGGAAACTTGAAGCGAACATGAGGACGGCTGACGATACTGAATTTGGTATTCCCCATGGTGATTCATTAGATCTCGGTTGCGGCAGGAGTATTTACATGAATTTTAGAGCGGGTGTTCAGAGACTGTTGCACTGTTGCAGTGGGTGGTGCCACCGTGCAAGGGTGGCCATGGGCATTGGTGGTGTCACCAAAGCTAACGGAAAACGTTGGGAACACCGGATCTTTGTCTGGTACCACCACCTGCATCCAAATTTCCCACGCTCTTCCATGCCCGCTGGAGGCTCCCCCCAGCCCATGTCCGTCGATCCAGACGGATCCACCCCATCTCGAGTCCGAGAAGCTGTTCTACAGCGCCCCCATAGCGCACTATCTGGCAGATCTGCCGGATCGACCCAACTTCCCCCCATTGCCAGACCACCCTTCAAGGTTACATTCTCCAAGGAATGGGATTCCACTGCAAAAGCCCTACTCAGAGTAAAGGCTTATAGAGAAAAAGAAGAACCAATTGCCGAGGTCATCGCTGCCTCCACCAATTCCTGCTACCTCCAGGACATCTACGAGTCCCTCAAACTCCTCACAGCCACGGTTGTAGAGATAGCCCGCACCCGAGACATCATCCTAGCCCCTCCACAGGCTGCCCCCCCACCTCCCACCCCTGAACTAGCACAGGTCCTATCCGCCGTCCAGGCCCTCTCTGAGAAGGTCACCAAGCTGGAGACAGCTGC
>JABCKI010000360.1:0-15430 GCA_018282025.1 Sphagnurus paluster
CATCCAACCATTCTTCATCGCTCTCTGTCAGGGCTTTCTTCGCGCGGATCTTTGCTGCCTTTGCCTCGACTTGTTTTCGCAAGGTTTGGAGGCCCTTCTTGAGAGTATCGAGAGGCTTTGTCATGATGAGAGGTGACGTTTCCGAGGTTCTGGTTGCTTCTTTCCCCAATTGAACATTTGAACCTCTTATGTAATATATGTATATTTCCTAATTTGGGTACAATATGTATGGGTTTTCGCTTGAAATTACTATGGAGTATTGAGTATCAGGGACATATGGGTTATGGGGTCGAATTTCCTGCGAACCAATATGGTGGACGGAAAATCCTATGGGGTCTCAAGGGTTATGGGTTATCTCAAGTATGGCTTAAGACAAGTTTGACTGTAGTGTCAAAGTTGCCACCAATTGTAATCTGTGGCTTTGTGCTGTGAAGGGGTTATCTACTACTGGGCAGAAATACTTTTGGCCAGAGTGCTCAAAAGTAGGCACCCTTGTCCCTCCTCACACCGGCCTCTATCACAAGCCGATAACCCTAGAGAGTGCCGTCCCCAGTCCGAGGACTACCTCGAGTGTCTGCACTACCCCAAAGAGGTGCGTTCCAACTTCCAAGCCCCATTCCCAATCATCTCCCGAATCCTCCCTTTTCATCCTGAATTGCCAATTCATCGCTTTCCCCTTCAACCTGATTCACCACTTCTTCCACACCGCACCTATGGAACCACTTCCAAATTCTAACCCCCACTCATACAGGTCGCGCACATCAAAGCTGTACAACATGAGCTCATTCGTCACGCCGAGGGCCAGAAGACCGGCGACGTCCTCGCAAGTGGTGACATTGTTGGCCTTGGGCTCATGCAGCGTAGTGGTGCGAAAGAGTAAAGGGCTAAAGAGCAAGACTTGGACAGAGAGAGACGACGTAGGCGAGTCTGGGCATGTGCAATAGGCGTGAGGAATGGAATGTCGAAAGAGCGCTTTGCCCGAGCCCGAACCCGAAACCAGAGCCACAAGCTATGTGAGAGCGATAGCAAGGTTAGAATGCGAGCCCACTATCCATGAACGTGGACATATCCTTTTGCGCCCTCGTGCCTGTAGTTTGCGCTTGTGACAGGTGAGTATTTTCCGGGTTTGGAGGTGCTTTGCTCTAGAAGTACGTCGTTTCAATATCTTCACCATCGGCTAACGTATCTGGTATTCTAGTTGTAGGCGTCCGCCTGCCCGCTTCTGATAGCAACGAACCCCGGACTTGGATCTGGAACTTGGGTATTCGAAGCTAGGCTCTATGCTACTTGTTGTTGTCGAGCTCCTTAATCCAACTCCTCAGTTCCAAATCCCAAATTTGACCTTCCACCACTCCTGGGTCAGAAGCGGAGCTGGGCAACACGCTATATGAACTTATCCCTTGACCCTTCACACGCATGTACACTCAAGACCGTTCGTAAATACCTACTGCGGGGTGCAAATCTTTAACCGACATCACATTCAGTTCCATCCTGGTCAGGACGACACCACCACTTGGAGGAGGAATTAAAGCTCGGACATACGCTCCACACTGTATGCACTACATATCAGACTTCGGTATCAGGCCCTATTAGTCTCAGGCTCAGCATCTTGGTCGTCTCTTACCCGTCGCAACTCTTAGTTTCATCACCAAGAACCAACCAGCAAACTAATCTCCATACGATAGTCTCCGTAGCAGCCTTCAAGTTGGCTCTATAGTATTCAGTTTTGTTTTATTCTTGGGATACTAGCACAGGACTACCAACAAGCGCCTGTATGAGCGAGGAAGTTCAATTTGACCACCTTTCTGCGGCCACCAAATACCCGTCCTTATAGCATCCCACCTCGGCCATTATCACTATTAGTTTTGACATCTTCCACATCACAAGTCTCGCCATCTACTAGGTTCATACAACTTGCCTAACACGATGCCTTCCTCTGTCAGTATCGAACCTTCATGTATGCATATCCGCAGCCACTGAAAGGTCATGCTTTGTGGCTTGGCGCTGTGTGCTACGCACCTACTGGGCTCCGAACCGGAAGTTCGTTACCTTTCTAATACCTCAGGTGCCCTTAATAACTCCTTCCTCCTCAACACTGCTCCTTCGCGACTGGTCAACCCGCGCGTTGCATCTGACAATGTCAACATGCATGTATACATCCTTCTTCCGAACTCGGACTTGTGTTCAATGTTCATTCACTTCACCTTTGAGGGCTCATTCTATTTGGAACTCTTTTTCACAAGAACCTCGGGAAAATTACACGGCTACTCATAATTAAGTCCCCAGAGAACTCCAGGTGCGCCCGAGGTTCCTAGTCCATAGGTGACTTCTACTGGTGCCCCATGATTCGCAATCTCATCGCACATAGCTAGGACCCACGTGGACCTCCATAAGTACGGTTAGTACATCTCGATGCGCTTGACTGGAGGTCTATTTGTGGGTCCATCTGTTCTTCTATTGATCATTGGGCCCAGGGTTTGTGGTGCTGCGTGGAATAACATTTAGACTGAGTTGCTGATGCAGTGATACTGTCATATGGTGTATGCCGCACTCCTCCATTCTCCCAGCACTCCTGGAGCTCAAATTTGCCTTTTTTTTTTTTTTTTTTTTTGACTCGGGAATTAGAGTGACATTGAAGATTGGCAGTATTATACACGTAGTATTTACAATGAAGAGATCGGATGTCGCAAATCCATCCAATGCCTGATCATCTGTAATTAGAACGGCCGTTGGAAGAAATGTTAGAATTGGTTGGTGATATTTCGGAACCGTGACGTTAACCATCAAGTCCGCGTCCATGGCGAAACTAAATGCACAGCTTCTTCCGTAAGTTGCGACCACGATCTTCTGCTCCATTTGACTCTCCAAGACAGGCATGATCAGTCTTTACTCCATTCTGTGCTGCTCCAGTGGCTTCTGCTATACTCTTTGAATTACCACTATTCTCCGCTTCGACTTATTGTGACACCCTCAAATTGAAGTCCATATGGTATGAGATACTCCCATAGCCTCATTTGTCCAGCTTGCGCTCAACGACGACGTCCCTACTTATGATGTGTATCCTAAAATGGGGTACTTGCCCAACCAGGCGACTGCCGAACAGGCTGCGTGTCGGCGCTGGTGGCTTCTGGCTCCATTCTATCCAAAAAAATTTACGGAACCTGGAAGAAGCTCTTGCAAATGACAGCATTACAGTTGCGCCGCGCACTAGGCCATACACCCAGATGATCACACTCATGAGGGAACCTCTCTACCAGCGCCGCACTAAGGTTCTGTTATAACTCGCGCTCGCGTCCAAAAGCCACCCAACCCTCAGTTCAAGACCTAGATCTCCAAGGCTTCCTCACACCAATTTATCTTATCAGAATGCGGCATATTTCTCTTGCGCTTTCTATCGTATCTCTGGCACTCAACATCGGCAGGGCGCTGGGGGGCAGCTATGACCAGACCAACAGCCACGCCGGGCGCGGGTTCCTCGATAACTTTTCGTTTGAGGCAATCCGCGACCCGACCAACGGACGCGTGTAACAAGAAATTTTCATTAACGCCACGGCAGCTCTGACTTTTTGTATAGAAACTACGTGGACGCAGCGACGGCGGCGAAGGCAAACCTGACATATGCCACTGCAGATCGTTTCGTGTTGAGGTCGGATTTCAAGAAGTACCTCAGCTCTAGCGGAGTCGGCCGGGATTCCGTGCGCATCATCTCGAATCGCGAATACAAGACCTCTGTGCTTGTGTACGTCGTTGCAGCCTTTGGTTTTTTGTTTGGTTCTGGGCCTGGGCTGATGGTTTTTACGTGAAATATAGCTTCAATGTTCGACACATGCCGGAAGGCTGTGGGTGTGTGAATTCCATCTATTCTATTGTACATGAATGGACTAATTGAATGATCGATTGCGCACTAGTACCTGGCCTGCCATATGGACCGTAGGCACTAATTGGCCTTATAATGTAAGCCACCGGCGGTCTACAATCTGTAGCGGCGTAAGTCCTCAACTGATCACATTTAGGGCGAGATAGATATTCTCGAGGGTATCAACGACCAAGCGCCGAATGCCGTCACATTGCACACGAGCTCAGGTAAGTTCTAGTAAGGTCGAGTTTCATTGACTCATATATCGTTTCGCTTTTGTTTCTTTAAAGGATGCAAGATGCCGACGTCGCGTTCGCAGACCGGGTTCTTAACTAATTAAACTTCCAATGTCTCCTTCTGATGTCGAACTTCAGGATCTCGACTGGCGATAATTGCGATGTAGCCGCTACCAACAATGTTGGGTGTGGCGTCAAACATACCGACTCGCGCAGCTACGGGCCTGCCTTCAATAAGAACGGGGGAGGCTGGTAGGTTTCATTTTCTTGGTTAACAAGTGGGTATGGACTGGTTTATTATTCTAGGTACGCCATGGAACGCACAAGCTCCTTTATCAAGGTCTGGTTCTGGCCGAGGACTGCCGGCGATGTCCCGTGGGATGTCGCGAATGGCGCTTCCTCTGTTGACACGAACAACTGGGTAAGCTATTCGCAGTGAACTATCGTAGTTTTCTGACTCGCCAGTTCGCAGGGAACACCTGTGGCCTATTTCCCGGGCACATCATGCCCTATGAACCAGAGATTCGGACCACACCGAATCGTCATAAATCGTAAGACCCTGGTGCCAGACATCACCTATTAGAGATTCTGATCATTGATCCTCTAGTTACATTTTGTAAAGACTACTCCCTTCATCGATGGCTTTATCACTTACTTGAAATTACGATCTTTAGGCGGCGACTGGGCAGGTAACGAGTACAGCAAGTCAGGTTGCCCTTCCTCATGCATTGGTACGTTCTTTCCCTCCTGTCAAGTTATATGTTCAATTCAGGTTGAACATTGTCGTGTAGACTTTGTCAATAATAATCCATCGGCATTCACCAACGCACACTTTGACTTCGAATGGCTCAAGATCTATGAATAAGTTGTTCACAATGAATTCTGATATGATATGTTCGTCCATGTAGGGTAGAGGCAGCCATTATAGATAGATATTATAACCGCAACTCTCCACACCTTCAGAGTGTCCAAATATTTATTTAACACTACTAGCCTCACAACTTGACAATCTCATGTACGCCACGAACTTCCTTTCGGGTGCGTTTTACAGTCCGAAAAATGCTACCTAGTTTGAGGGGAGATGAGTTTGCATTGTCCATTTTCTATAATCTTCAGATCCAGATATTTTTAATGCAGCTTGAGAGCTCTCAATCTATGTAAAAGTTATAATGTTAGAATTCAGGTAAGGATTCAAATGTGTGCTAAGTAGTATGTGTGGCGTCATCAGCCCCGTGACGCCACGACAGTACTTATCATTTAGCACTTGGTTGCTTTTCAGGCTTCATCATTGTTGTGATATCAAGTGACCCTCCGGCGGGAAGTGCCCTAAAATCCTGAAGAAAGTTGGTGGATTGAATCAAGGGCAAGGAATACGATATCGGCCCTACTGGGTAGGTCTTAGAATAGAATCGAGTGAGGAGGGCTCCTTAATCGGAGCATCACTTTTGTAAGATCCCAGATTAGGTGAGCCCATCAAAAACTAAAATTGAAACCGCCGAATGCCGATTTAGTTCTTCTCAGCCATGACCAGCTGCAGTTCCGCCAACGAGGCCCAAGTTTTAGAGATAACGTGTATCATTGGCGTCTGAATGGGCTACTGTATGGTATGGCATTTTTTTTACTTCTCCTCGACATCATGCAATATTTTTTCAAAAAAGCAACCTGTGCGGCTTGCCCGCCGTTCGGTACCGAGTTACACTTTTTGGCGCTAATACTTATTCTCTTGCGATTCCTGAAGAACTGTATGAAATACTATCCGCTTCTTTGCTGCTAAATTCATGCCTAGTCTCTTGAGATCATGATCAGATTCCAGGCGGCTTGTTATAAAATTCGCTCCTGCATCTGTGGGTATTCATCAAACTCTCGCTGTTATGCGGTCCCTCAGCATGACACGGCATATTCTTCTTGCCTTGACGCTGTTTATGTGTACTGGCATCAGCGGGGTTCTGGGTGACATCTATATGCAAACCGACAGCCACGCTGGGCGCGGTTTCCTGGACAACTTTTCCTTCGAGGCCATTCGCGACCCCTCGAAAGGACGCGTGTAAGTCCCCCGTACATGAATGGTCGTTTCTCGTGGCGCTGAAGGTATCGGAATACGCAGAAACTACGTGGATTCGGCAACGGCTGCCAGAGGGAACCTCACCTACACAACTGAAGACCGTTTCGTACTGAGATCAGATTTCACCAAGCATCTCAGCCCGGACGGACCTGGTCGAGATTCAGTGCGAATCATATCCCACAGGCGATACATGACCTCCGTACTTGTGTACGTTTGAGGTTATTTATTTCTCTTTTCTAATTAATGGGTAGTGATACAGGTTTAATGTTCGACACATGCCGGAGGGCTGCGGGTTTGTGGATTATGCTCTATTTAGTATTCATAGACTGATCAGTTGGATAGTACCTGGCCTGCGATATGGACTATCGGTGATAATTGGCCGAACAACGTGAGCGTTTAGATTTTCGCATCTAGTGTTGTTCTCAATTATCACTCCAGGGCGAGATAGATATACTGGAAGGTATCAACGACCAAGCGCCTAATCTTTTCGTACTCCATACAAGCTCAGGTATGCATGGGCCACTGTCGTAGACTCGGGCATTCTTTTTACCCATTATCTTTATCTTCCTAAAAGGATGCACTATGCCACCGTTGCGTGAGCAAACTGGGTTTGTGCTTCTCAATCCAATAGCATTGTTACTTCTGACTCTCCAATATGCTCAGGCTCACTTACGGAACCAACTGCGGTAGTACTCCCGATAGCAACGCTGGGTGCGCTGTCAAGTCTAACGACTTGCGCAGCTATGGTCCCGCCTTCAATGAGAACGGGGGAGGCTGGTAGAATGCACCTCAATGATTGAATAATCTGGCATGACTAACTGTCGCTATTCTAGGTACGCCATGGAGCGCACGAATTCTTTTGTTAAAATCTGGTTCTGGCCGAGGGACGCTAACGACGTCCCGCACGATGTCACGAACGGCACTCCCTTTATAAACACGGATAACTGGGTACGTTTTCCCTTCTATTTTCACCGTCAAAATTACTACAGCTTCATTGCTGCTCTATCCGAAGGGAACACCCGTGGCCTATTTCCCAAACACTTTGTGCCCCATTGAAAGAAAATTGGGGCCGCATAGAATCGTGATAAATTGTAAGTTGTCTGGCAGCCTAATTATTCTCGAAGCAAATTTGATGTTTTATCGTTTAGTGACATTCTGTGAAGCCTACACTAGTAATGAAGATTGGTATCATCTACTCACTGGCGTAAATTTTAGGTGGCGACTGGGCCGGTAATCAATATGACAAGTCAGGTTGCCCATCCTCATGCATTGGTGTGCTTTTCGCCGTATACAATTCTTCTGCATTTAACTATTTTTTGCCTAGACTTTGTCAATAACAATCCATCGGCATTTACCAATGCCCATTTTGAGTTCGAATGGCTCAAGATCTACGAATGACCTGCTACCTATTATTACCTTTAACACGATACACTTACTAGGTCTAATCTTCTTGAACCCTAATGAACCCTACATCCACCAATCATGTAGACTGTAAATAAGAATAAGCTAGCTTCCTGGTACTTGTCCAATAGTTGTCTTGAACAACAAGCACACGGATCCTTAGTAGGCTCACCCCAAGACATCGTTCTCCCATAGTGGATATGGGACAACCCACATTTAGTTGCCTTCTTGACGGGTCACCTAAAAGTTATCTGCGTGTCTCTTGGCCCCATCCAGCCTCGCTAAAATGACTTCTAACGGACAACCTGGGATCGCTATTTGAGAGGAATTGATGTGTGAGGACACAACTAGACACGAGCAGCTAGACGTCCATGCTTCATTATTACCATGGATTGAATATCTATCTTGCTGTTGAATGTAAAGGTAAGGTGGTGATGAGTGGCGTAACACAAAGTTTCTAGGCGACACATCATATAACAGAATCAATTGCGACCTCGCATATGGGCTGTGCTCATGGAATATCAGAAAATTCCAGTTGAGTGAGAATGGGGAATCATGATAATCTAAGAGCCCAAGGTGCTCGATCAGTAGTCATGCATACATGGTCAAGTTGGCAGCTAGCCTACAGCCACGGTACTTATGGTGGACGTAGAACTTGAAACGATATTGCGCGGCATGGAAGAGGCCGGCGCCGACACGTCGGGATATGCCGCATCTTGGCAGATTGGCCATTTACGGATTTCTCTGTCTATCTATGCATCTCAAATCTCCATATGTCACTTTTTCTTGGTTGAAAGGTGCTGCAGCTGATATGTCGATGGGTTGCCAATGACTGCCTCCTGTTATGCAGCAAGGTAAGAGCGTGCTCATCAGCGTGACCACCTGACCGCCTAAGCTTGACTTCAGGGTCTCTACATACTAGTTTAACAGTCCCGCCGATTAGTGCTTTTGGCCTGCGAACCTGTTGACGGGTGCCAGCGTCTCTGTTGTTCGACTACTCAACGTTCAACATTTACGAGGATATCACGATTCACAACGAGCTAGTTACGACAACCTGCATCTAACTGATGCAACAATCATTGGTACGAGACTCTCCACCACAACGTTTCTATCGAAGAGAATGGACAAGGAAAAAAACTGTATGTTTCGCTTGGTACGCTTCATGCCTCTCAATCTCTGATTATTTTCCTCAGCACCTTCCAAAATCGATATCACTTCCGATATTCAAACTTTTGCCTAACGATCGACCAATATTTAACTGTCGTCAATGTGGTTTTGTAAATACCCTTATACCTCTTTGCCTTTGGTGCTGCTGGACCTCAGATGCCGCTCATCGCGAGTTTGAAGAATCGATGCCCCGAGCGCGAAGAGCTAGTGCCCCTCCGAGAGTTACCTGGAAGCATCCAACTATGCCTACCTCATCTCCGACAGCGGGGAAGAGCACAGCATACATGGCTAAACAATATACCCAACACTCCGAACCTATACAGATATCCTTCCTACCCCAAAAATCCCCGCCTAATACAGATTTGACATCGGAACGCCATCTGACCTATCACCAAAAGCGCACTACCACCTCCGACTCCGAAGCGGCCACTGATCCTCTGAAGGTTGCTAACGCAACTTACGCGGTACTTTCTAGTCTTATTTAATGTACTAGTCTGATCCTCTGACTGTAACTGCTACCCCCCTCCCAGGGTACCCAACCGCCTTTTCGCACTGCTCGATCTCATCCAAGGTCCAACGATAGTATGCGCAAAGGCGGGGTAGCTGGCACCCCCTCCTTTCCGTTGCTACCGTTACGACATTCTGTTTCCGCAGGTGTAGATCGCCGGACCCCAAAGCACCTTATCAAGACGATATCCACCAAATCGCTTCGCTCGACGCACATTGTAATTGACTTCAAGGCCTTGAAAGAGAACCACGCTCCCTCCAAAGTATCCCAGCCGAGCCCTTCCTCGTCAATACATAGGACGCTTAGAAGGAAGCGACACGTTTCCCACTTCATTAAATCGACCATCACATCATCTCGTCCACCTTCTACCTCCACCACGAGCTCATTTGACGAGTCACCATCTCCACCTAACGGATACGGATACATATCGGAATCCAACCTCTCATCCACTCCGCCATGTAGACCAATTCCTTTAATTCACACCAGGTCCAAATCCCAGCCGACCACCGCTATCCGTCTTGGACACCACACTCGACCACTGTACAGCGCCATTCGGCCGAATATGTCTCGTCCTAACTCACCCTTCGACTCGCCCCGCTCTCAATCTCCATGCCAACCCTCAGCACCGCGCCCCTTACGCCCCCTATCTTTACCCACGGCGGGACGTGCCCCATCTCCAGGGATATTTTCCGTGCTCTCATCTGCGTCCGCGCTGAGCGAGGAAGACGACCTTTCCGCCTGTGGGGAATATCTGTCTCGCTCACGTTCAGCGTCCGCCTCCGCGTGCGTACGCCCGCGACCGTTGGCTTTCGGTTCATTTTCACGTAGGACTGGCGGCGGATTCTCGCTGAGTGGCGAAACCGAGCTGCGGATGGCGCTGGCGAGGGACCAGGCAGACGGGGAGGCATTCAGGTTCAAGGATATGGGCAAGAAGAGTAGTCGGGCAAGAGCAATGCGGAAGTTGAGGGAATTCAAGAAGGGTTTAAGGGGGCTCGTTACTGGGAAGTCTCCATGACCTTGAATTCATTCGAATGGTTTTAGCGCGCTGCGTTTGCAACATATCATCTGATGACTATGTGAGGTTTTGAAAGCTGCACCGGCATATCTAACCAGTGCGAGGTTTGAATCGTCTGCTTTTAGAATATCGTCACTGATTCAAGTTATATTAGAGGTATTTAAAGTAGCTAGTGACTGTAGGATGAGGTATGTTAATATTATGAACTGCTGCTGGAAGCTTAAGTGCGGAGTGGATATGCAGAAGATTATCTGATGACTTATCAACGTTCGTCGTTCAACGTTCACTGGTGAACAACTGTCGTGGTCATTTCTGGCCATTTTCACATTCTGGCCTCATATTTTTCGTTGTTATCTGATGAAATATAGCGATATCCTTCAAATCCAAACCGCGGTCGGAAGACGACGGACTTGAGTTGAACACCCAAGGTCAGTCCCTAGAATTTTGATATCTGTCTGATGGTTGACGACAAATGACAGCCACTAGGGACTGTCAGACGTTAATTCATCATAAGTACTGGATATGGAACAATTCTTCGTATATTTAGTCTTGGATGACCACATGGTTTTCCTCCCCAGCTGACTTGGTGGAGCGGAGATATAGAAACCCCGTAAGCACCCCTCCGATAGAATACGAACCCTTTTTGCTTGATCCTTAACATAGGCCCAGCGACGCGCTGTACAATCGTATCGGGACATTCGTCACCTCCATTTTTGCTGCCATGTTACTTATGCAAGGCTACTCCGTGCCGTGCACTGTGGACATATTCACTCAAAGGGACTGAAATTGAGTTTTCAAACTGGGAATATCTGCCGTTATTTTCTAAACTGGCCTTGTATCAATTCAATAAATGGGATAAATAGTAAGTTTGATTGCCTTGAGTCAATACTAGGGCACCACTCATCACCATTCTATCCAGAGATAACAGCTTAATCGCTATGAGCCATATCTAGTACCATTCGCATTTTCACGAGTTCATATCTTAGTATTTTATGGCTCTTGAACTAATTCAGCCTTTAGCGACCAATATTGTGACGGCCTTCAAGTTCGCGGTGGCGATGTTAATCTGCCATGACCCCTAAATATCAACCAATCAGTCCGATATCGACGATGTTATAAGCGCTACGTAAGGTGGTTTTCGAAACACTTCTGACATTTCCAAAAGAATCTACAATTATAACTTTGGCTGACTGGTGAATGTTATTTCGCCGATCAACGTCATCACACTGATTGGTTTACAGTTATCACATGGATGATTGATCCTCCGCCCGAGGCGGAGGCTTTGTTGATCAATGGGAAAGGCCGACGCGCAGGCACCAAATTACGCGGCCGTCGAGTCTCGACCTAGCCGTACTGAGCCTCGCCGGAGGCAAGCAGTACCGGTTCGGTCTCATTGACCGATCTTGCGAGATCCGTCATCCAACTTCCTATACTTACGAGCACAACTTACCGCATCACTACCTTGTCAAGCCATCGAATGGACGTCTTCCCTTCTTGCCGCTCGTTTTATTGATCATAATCATGATTCTGACACACGTTCTCAATGCAAGCCAATGCGAAGCAGTGGCCGTCTATGTCGCTTTTTCCCTCTCAACGGGGACATGTCCGTTAGCCGAATCCAAGCTTGTACCTGGTGGCGTACTATGTGTGTTCATCAAGTCAGCAGCTGGATCATTTGTTCGGTTCTAGCACTATTCAATTCACGCAGTTAATATTTCGATGATCACCAGTTTGTCCTTGACCTCGCCGTGATAGAAATCCAGGCTTCCGCGATGCCATAGCTGACAGGTGTATTTTTCCACAAGGTCGCAACACACCTATGCCTGACAATTTAAACTTTTCAAGTTGACAGAAACATTTTTAATGACAGGAACAAATGATGAAATGGGCCACTGCTATTGGTTTTATTGTGCCTATCACATAATAACACAGCAATTGTGTTGAGAGTCAGCGACGGAGGCTAGTGCCTATCTTCTTCCAAAACCTGTGGGTGTCTCCTGTTATAAGAAGCCAGAAACTTCATGGATTATCAAGCGTCCCCTCAGACGCTATCCATTGTCTACTATGTCTTTCACTCTCGAGACTCGGTATACTTCTTCTGCACCAAAACCAATCACTCTCACTGCTGAGGATGATGACCAAGTCAAATCTGAGATTTGGTTCCGTACGCCAGTGAGCACGACACCGATAGATTTTTCCCTCAAGATTTAATCAGGCTTTATTAATTCAGGCCCTTGATAAAAAGATGCTGGACAAGTTGGTGGAAATTCAGCTGGAGACCAATTCTCGCGATCAAGGCTGGGCTGATGATAGGGAGGCAGGCAGCTGGAGTTGGTTTGAGATCATTGTGCTTGATTCACCCGAGAAATCTGTGCCCAAGATTCAGGATGGTCTCTCGCTGGTTTGGCTTAGCCATTACAATAGCGTGGGCGATAAAGAATATGCCTCCCGCATTGGACGATCCTTTGGCAGAAAAGACGATATCTTTCGTGGA
Source organism: Sphagnurus paluster (assembly GCA_018282025.1). Taxonomy (NCBI): domain Eukaryota; kingdom Fungi; phylum Basidiomycota; class Agaricomycetes; order Agaricales; family Lyophyllaceae; genus Sphagnurus; species Sphagnurus paluster. The sequence continues at coordinate 12,740 of JABCKI010000360.1, forward strand.
CTTGAGGTCAGTTTACCAAGTATGATGATCTGTTCTAAACTTCTGACAATCGGTCTACAGGTTGGCAATGCGCTGGCAGTGCGCGTTTGCGTTCGATTCCCAAAATGGGAGAATAATGCTTCCGAAGGGCGTTTGATTTTCAAAGTCTCTGACAAGGGTATGCGTGCTGCGCCATTTTTTATAATTTATGATTTTAAATTTGTGTTTCACCAGATCATATTACTAGTCCTATCCATGCCACCCCTGCTGCCGAGGTGAAATATCGGGAAGCCGTCGCTCAACAGATTTCAAAGCTCGCGGAAGGGTTTGATGGCTTCCTCGACGGGCTTACACCAGCCGAGGCACCTCCTGCATATTCAGCTCTTCGGGACTATCTTCCTAAGGAGCCTGTGCGGGCTGATCAAGCTGCGCTTGCTGAAAAACCTCCTCTGAAAGTGATGGCTTTTGGTATGCACTGGTTTGTGTCCTGTGTATTTTTAGCTGATAGATTACTCGAGACGGTGGAGGCGTTCGCGGTATTTCTTCTTTATACATCCTTCAAGCGATCATGGCGAAAGTCTCCCCCAATCAGCCCGATTTGAAACCCTGCCAGTACTTCGACATGATAGCAGGTACTAGTACAGGAGGGTAAGTGATTCAGTTGAACCTTGTGCTCGTGTTTCCTAATCTCGTCCCAAAGTTTAATCGCCATCATGCTCGGGCGCCTTCAAATGTCGATTCCAGAGTGTATAGAAGCTTACACCAGCCTAGCCTCGTCGATATTCTCAGCTAACAAAGCAGAGCGAGGATTGAACAAAGCCGCTATCGGCTCTTGGTACAGGGCTGATGATTTCGAAAGAGCAGTGAAGGCTCTGATTAAAAAGAAGACAGGCGATGAAAATGCTCTTATGCGGGACCCAGACTCCAGGAACAAATGCAAAGTGTTCGCCTCTTACCTACCTAGCGTTCATACACAGTACTAACTATCATATTCTAGATTCGTCGTGGCTACCGAGTCTCAAGCCATTACGACCGTCCACCAAATCCGAACCTATCCCACGCCGCTAGTCTCTGATCCTTTTGCTAATTGCAAGATCTGGCAGGCTGCTCGAGCTACGTCTGCGGGACCTCTCTACCTCCCATCAATCACAATTAACAATATTGAATTGGTGGACGGAGGTTTCGGGAATAATAACCCTGCACCCTTGTATGTCCGTTGCAAAACTTGAAGTCCTACAAATTCATAACTTGAACTTTTCCAGGCTATTGGCAGAACTTGCTGTGGTCTATGGTGACCCAAAGATTGCTGGCTTTGGTGTTTTGCGGCCACTCCAGTGTTTTTTGTCCATTGGGACTGGCATGCAACCCATTATCAGGATCGACAAACAACCCGGTGGCCTCACAGGGCCTCTCAAGGTCCCCAGCTATATTTGGAGTGTCGGACAAGCTGCAATTGCTCTTGCAACCAGCAGTGAGGCGGGTCATCAGTTTGCCAAATCAATTTTCACTCTCAGAGGGAATATTTATTTTCGGTTCAATGCGGGTGTTAAAAAGGGTGATGACTGGATGCCGATGATCACTCTGGATGACTGGAAAGGCATGCCAGAGCTCGTAGAAATTACAAAAAAATACCTTCTTGGGGAGACTGAGCGCATCCAGCAATGTGCATCGACATTAAATACGAAGTAAGTTTTATTTTGGATATTATCATGTAATATTATTAGTACTTGCTCCTATGGGCTGTTGCTCGCACTGAGGTCTATTTGATCTGTGTCAAATGAATGTAGAACTGCCATAGCTCTTCTGTGCCTAGCAATTCCAAGTTGAATACAGTATACTCAGAATATGGGCTTCAGGCAGAACCTCACCTTTACAGATAACTATGTGAATATTAGTATTAGTATTACGTGCTTGTGGCGGTACTAGGCGAGCATATCATCCAGAAGGATAACGAGGCGCCACGCTCAACCTAGATGCTGAGCGGGTGAGGGTGTGGTGTATTTTTGAACGCCGCGGACCTGTAGCTAGGTGTAGTGGGGCTTAGCGTGAGGCTGGGCTGGTCGCGGCCGTTTGCGCTTAGCGGGTCGGTCAATGGCTCCATCGATGAGCTCATTTTGCACAGGGAGAAGTTGAGAACAAGCGCACACTGCACTTTGTGCGTGGTGGTGCCGTGGTGGTGCCCTTAGCCCGTAGCTGACATAGTCGGGCTGAGTACGAAGCTGTATTACAAGCTTTAGGACCCGTGCCGTTGCCACGGGGGGTTGCAGTTGTTGATCTTATTTTATTATGTCTTATTCTTCTTTATTTATTACTCTATACCTGCTTTGTGGCGACAGCTACTCTGATCTTTGCAATAAGGGTTATAGTGATTGGGGGGGAACCCCCCCTTGCCTGTGGCATGAGCATGTTACATCTTTGCATTAATAGTGATATAGTAGTTGAGAGGGGGTATTCTCAGGGCTCCCCCCCAGACTCCCGCTTGCCTGTGGTATGCACATGGCAGATTTTTGCATCATGTCTGTAGTGGTTGGAGGGGAACTCTGGAGTTGCCCCCCACCTTCCCCCCCCACTTGACTGTAGTGTATCATGTTTTTATCTGAGATCTCTGAAGCTCTTCACCCCTCCCTCTTACCCTGCCTGACTTTCCACCTTATATCCCCACCCATCTCCATTCCCTATATCACTATCTCTCTCTATCTCTCTCCCCCTCTA
>JABCKI010000361.1:0-15419 GCA_018282025.1 Sphagnurus paluster
TCAACCTTCTCCCCTCAGTCTATCTGAGTTCTTTTCTATTTGTAGTGGTGTCCTAGTATGTCCTTGTGACGAAGCGTCGCCCTAACAGTGATCAGGCGACAAAGTGTGATACCATTACCACAGGGATTACATACAGTAAGCTCTTGTGACTTCAGCATCTTCAACACCAACTCTGTTCCTCCAGCATCGAAAATTAGAGTGGCAATAAAAGGAGCCTTTGATAACCATGCCAGCGAAGTACCCCGATGCAGTGGGCGGGGAGAAAGGAGCGAATGAAAGAAAAAAAATTCTCTCAGTATTCATAAATTCAAGAAGGGGAGTCAAAATCTATAAACCTCAACTTGAGAAAAAAAATCTTGATAGAAATAGCAACTTGACGGTAAGACTCAGGTTGCAAGTTGACTTGCCTCAGGCTCCTTGGCTGAACTGATGCTTGGTCCCGAATTAGGGTCACAAGTGATTGCATCATGCTGGTGGACGCCATTGAAAATCAAAATTTTCGCATGTCTGGCTCACGCGCCCACACTTTGTCGGCTAACCTTTTGACCAGTTGCTGAACTCTTGCTGAGAAAGCATCGCGCACGATGCACAAAATGCCCTCTAGCTTCCGGAAATGAGACTATAAGCAACGCTTTATACTAGGACGGTCTACTGCAAGTTGCAACCCCTCGACTTCTTCGGCTCTATGATCTGTGATGAACTGTCTTCTCTTGTCTTCTCTTGACATTGTCGAAGTCGTTCATGCTCACCTGCGACGATGATACCGCATATTTATTCACCCGGTCTCTCACAAGACTTTCCTATTAGTTCCCCAGCACATTATTCAGCTTCCCCCAGATGACCCTCTGAACAAGTACCTCTAGTCTGAATATCTCCGCCCAAGTTAAGGGAAAATTCGAACGCAGTACGCTATTTCAGCTTTCAGCTTGCAACTTGACCGAAATATTTCTTCATATAGCACTCCACAAGGCAGCGTCTAGAAAGACCGGGCGTGTATCCATGTCCGTGCCATCCGACAGCGACCTGAACACGGTCTACGTAGCCAGCGATGCGTCCAGGAAAACAGACATTCGCCACGGGGTTACATTCATCCTCATATCCGCAAATTTCTCCGCGATCCTCCTGCCCCTGCTCGGCCTTCTCTTTGCGTTCTCCACCCCGCACTTTCGCCGCACGCCCATCTTCATCCTGAATATCATCTCGATTTGTCTGGGGTTTGTCATGGGTGGGCTCTGCATCCACCTCACTGTCAGTTCCTGCGAAAGCCCGCGATAAATTTCAACTAACTCGTCTCCAACCCTTGAACCTACGGATGGAACAAATCATTTCGCCTTCGGTAGCGACTAATACCACTGAAGGTTTTCATTTCTTCTTCTTCCTTCACTGAATACCAACTAATATATCAAATAAACGACCTTGGACTTCGTGTACAACATTCTCTCCGTCTGGATGCCCTGGATCACAGAAGCCATCCTGCTCCTCGCTTTCCACGTCGCCATCAAGCTCGCCCGCGCCGTGATCAACATCATCTACTTCGTGCAATGGAATCGCTCCGCGTCGATATCGACCATCAGCCCCCACGCGCTCACTGCGTCTGAGATGGTGAACGTCAAGGCGTCGTGGATCCTCGAGCTCTTGGGTCAGTACTAGTACCCGATATGTACTTCCCACGGTCCTTCCGTTGACTGGTATGGAACTCGGCCATTGCATAGGTACATATCGGCTTTGCTTCTCTGGCGCCTCGAGACCCATATGCGTACTTTCCGCAATGTGAAACTGATGGGCCCGGTGGATTCTGTCCAGTCGAGTGAGTGTTCCTTATTCACTCTGTTTTGCTCACCTGAGTAAGGAAACATCGTTGCAAGCATTCGTTAGGAAACTCAAGATGCTGTTCTGGATCGCCAGCACCAATTTCGTGTTCCCCCGTCAGTGCTTCGACTCGTGCCCCCTCAATTTGTTTATTGCCGTGTGGCATAAGTATACATATGACTGACACTGCGCTTGATTTTTTAGTGATCTTCGGGCTGTGCCAAGTGATCATCCTGTTCACGGGAGATATCGTCATCGGTTCCAATATCAAGTTGGCGAATGTGTACGTCGCGACTGTGTCTACCGTCCTCGCAACATGTATGTGGTTCCCTCGTTTTCTGGCATTATGCCCCTAACTGCATTTGTTTTGTGTTACCGTATGGGCGTCTACGGGATCCTATGCGTCAAATGCGCTTTCACAGCCTCAGGCTGAGAGCAATATGGCGCCTATTCGTTTCCGGAGGTCGAGACCGAGGATTCTCACAAAAGAGGTGTCGGTCGGGGTGCTTGGTCCCGAGGAGGAAGGGGGGGAGGACAGGAGGATGTCAGCTATAGCCAAGGAGAAGTGGCAAGGAAAGGTGGATCCTTTGACTCTGTAACCGCAGCAGTGGTCGATCATAGATGTTCAGGAGATCGGTAAAACACTTGATTCAACTCTGATATTGGCGGAGTGTGAGTGTAGTAGCAATGCGCAGGAATTTTCTCGCTGAAAGGGTTTTGCTCATTCCCAGTGGGGCCTCATCGACACCACGCCGAGCACCTTCTGCATTACCGTGACGCCGCGGCGCTGGAAGTTAGTAATACCATCATCCGCCACTGAAGATACTAACCCCCTCCACTTCTGACCAATTAACTCAAATCTTACTACGGATTTGGCACATCGCGTTCCGCATGGAAATCTGGATGTCTAAACGTCCAACAATTAGTTAATCAGCTGCCTTGCCTGTTCGCCATACTGCATGACATCGGTGTTGCTGACTTTGTGGAAGTCGTATTTGTTCGGCTGGCGCACGAAGCTCGCGAAATTTGAGTCATTTCAGGCTGGTAAGTATATGCTTAGCTGATACAGCGGGATTCAGTAGTAATCTGCACTGAATTCTTCTACCTCTCCTCTCAACACCTCCAACACTTTCGCTAGCTTTTCAGCCAACGCGACATTAACCTCGGCTTCCAACTTGAGTTGCACAGCATCTTCACTGGGATCCCCAGTCTTCATGCCTTCATCGAGCACCATACGAGCAGCGAGTTCAAGAGCCTTCGACTTTGCATGCTCCAAAAGTCCAGCCGCGTCATCGTCACGAAGCGAGGGCAGAACAGAAGATAAACCTGATAACACCAAACAAGCAGCCAGGTTTGCGGCATTCACAACAACCTATGAAAATCATAATGTGGTCAGGCGACACACCATGATACCACCGCAAGAATGACATACCGTAAGCTCTTGCGACCTGAGCATCTTCAACACAAAATCTACACCTCCAGCCTCGACTACCACTATGGGACCAACACCAGGAGCCTCCAATAACCGCCGCAGAGCGTAGACGTACCCCCAACTCTGCTCATACATCTCCACATTGTCTGTGGTGAGGCGTTCGCGGACCTCGCTGATGAGGGCCGGTCGCGAGGCTGGTGTTTGTGCAAGAGTGAAAAGAACATCTATCAGGTCAGCCTGGTTATCGAAGGAAGACGGGAATTCTCCGAGTGCCCGTGCGAGGGAGCGGATGGCGCCGGATGGAATCACGAGGGCGACGTGGGCGGGGATAAAAGAGCGAATGAAAAACAAAAGTTGCGTGTATGGGACGCTGTCCTTCAGCAGCAGCTCGGCGCACCGGGGGAGCATCTCGCCCGCCAGCTGGGCACACGCTGGTTCACCTTCAACCAGGGCGGCTAGGGCTTTCAGCGGAATTTCCCATTTTCTTTTATCGGGCGAGTTCAAAAGAATAGCTGCTGCTGGGATGGCCCCGGCATCGATGACGCACTTGCGGGCGGCGGGGGATGCACAGGTGAGGAGGGTAATGCGATTCCACGTGTTAGCCTTGTCCATACGGATGTGCTTCTTCTGTTTCTTCTTATTCTTCTTATTCTTCCCTTGTGGCTCCTCGACCGCCTGGCCGGGTGTGAGGTTCAGCGCGTCCAGATACGAACGGAGGAGTTCAGTAAGCCTAGGCTCGCCAGGAGTACAAATCTCAGCAATGAGCAGAATGGGATCGTTCGGGACGTGTTCCGGATCATCCAGCATTCTGAGCGCTGCCGTGAGTATGCTTTCGTCTTGTCTTAGACGGGAGACCCCCCGGGGAAAGTCCTTTACTAGAATCCCAAGAGCGCCCGCCGCCTCAAAGGCATCATAGACATCGTCCGTAGAAGTAGTCATGTCGATAGCAACCTGAACAGCCTTTTCATTGTCGAAGAAAAGCTGCACGACATTGCGCCTGTGGGTTTCGTCCGTCGTGGCGTCGACAAGGGTAGAAAGGGCAGTGAGCGCTGTGCGGCGAGTGTGATAACGTTCGTCCTCCTCGTCTTCGAGAGTGACGATGGATAGAAGCCACTCCGCCAGCCCAGCCTCGGCTACGGTAGCAGCCATTGCGGGACTGAAGCGTGCCCAGGCCTCGAAATAGTAAATAGACGCGGGAGTTGGCAAAGACAGCAACTGTTTGAGCGCAGACACGAGTGGCTCTGCGTTACTCGTGTCGGCGATGACGAGCTTGGTCAGGGTCTCCAGAATACTCGACGTATTATCCATTTCATAAGAGCGCATAACGAGGGCGCCAACAAGCCTGCCGCAGTGGGGAGCAAGTACCGGAAGGGATTTGTTGATGCAGTCAAGGACAAGGTCCGTCAGTCTTCAAAGAGAGAGTCAGTATCAACCATTATAGTCCAAGATAACGAAACAGATAATCACTCCTCGCAGGCTTTCTGTGTTTGCCTGACCTTCGCATCATCCTCAGGATCGTCATCCGTCTTATACGGAAACTGGTGCATCAACTCCAACAGATGCTCGGTTGTGTTCTCATTCCCCAAGTCGGTCCACTTGAGCAACCAGCTCTGGTCCTCCTCGCTCTCCAAAAGCCGCAGCATCCACACCACGCGCTCCAACGACGCCCTCGTCCTGTCCGCAACCAACGATGCCAAAAGACGAGGCAGCACCTCGTTTCTCCGGGCAAGCCCCAGGTCCGCCGAATCCGCACAGAGCACGACCCTCAGACCTTCGACCGCAGCCTGCCGCCGCGCCATATCCGACGTTTCCTCAACCACCAGCAAATCAAACGCACGCGGGAGAGCGCCCGCCAGCAACGCCGCCTCTGCAATGCAGCAGCGCTGCCGCGCCGCGTGGCGACCCGAGTACTCCCCATCAAGCGCCGCGAAAAAGAACACATCCGCGCCTGGGATGAACGGCGCCAGCGCCTTCTGCACGATGGAGAACCCACGCGCGTAGCCCCAGCAGAGCTGGCAGAGGAGGTGCAGCGCAGGCGCCGGCGCGATCTGCGCGTGGATCAGGTTTAGGGTGTGTGTCGCGAGGTCTGGGGTCACTAGAGTGTCTTTGAACGGCGTCGGGGGCGCTTTACCGCCGGAGGAAGAGTCGTAGCTCCAGCATTCGGTGCCGGCTTCTTCGAGGAGGATCTCAGCGAGGAGATGCGCGCTTGCGCCCGCGGTGGCGGCGTGCTGGGAGTAGAGGTGGGATATGATGCGCGCGAGGGTTGGGGCATCCATGAGAGCGGCGGCGACGGTGTCGCGCTGGGAGATGCGGTCGTCTGGTCCGGTGCTGTAGGAGTCCAGAAGGCGGGCAAGGACTGATAGGACGAGAGGACGGTCGGTGGGAGAGGCATCGTCGGCGATATCGACGAGTACTGGAATAGATCCTGCCTGGAGAAGGAAGTATCCTATAACCTGTTCTTCCTCCATCAGTTTATCCAAGTCCACCTACAAACCCCGTATCAGCTGCCGCAGTCATCAAAAGAAAAAAGAAATACCAACCAAGAGCGATGTCCGGCGTTGCACATCACTCTTGAGCGTCTGCAGAATCAGCTCAGACGCGCCCGCACGGAACGCAGCAACGCGAATGTCCAAAAAAGTATCCTTGAGCGCTCGCAAAACCTGCAACTTCACACCAACATCCACGTCCGCATCCCCCGCCGTCCACAGCGCCTCGAAGGCACCCCGCAGCAGCACATCCCCGGCCCCGCCCCCCTCCCCAAGCTTCGCAAGGAGCCAGTCCGGGCCCGTCCCAACCGTCCCCTCCGGCTTCCCAGCGAGCGCAACGACAAGCGCACACAGCGCCGCCGGGTCGTCCGCGAACTCCGCGCGCACCTCCGCCTCTTCCGCCGTCGCATGCAGGAAGCCCGTCGCCGCGAGGACCACGTCCGCCGACACATCGCGTAGGCACCGCATCGCGGCGCGCGTGATGGCTGCGGTGGTCGTTGTCAATGTCAAGGCGGGGTCGTCGTCGTCTGCCGGTGCGGTGCCACCGGACTGCACGTGCGCGTAGACGTGCGCGAGGCAGCTGAGCGCTGCGATGCGGAGCTTCTCGTCGGGGGCGGGGGTAGTGAGAGCGCTGAGGACACAGGCGTAGGCGCCGGCGTCGAAGAAGAGCTTGGTGCAGTGTTCGCGCCCGCAGAGGAGCGCGTTCTCGAGCGCCTCGACGCCCGCGAACCGTGCCGCGTCCCCGTCCGCGCCATTGTATAGGTGCGATTTCACGGACGCTGTCATCGCGGCGCGGGAGGCAGGGTCGTCTGTGGCGGCGGCGAGCTGCTCGAGGGCGTCGAGGATGTAGTAGCGGTCGACGCTGTCGCCTTGCACGAAGAACGCGAGGAGCGTGTCGAGGTGGGCGCGGGAGGACTCATGGTCTAGTGTGAAGAGGCTGCAGATGAATTGGAGGAGGGACGTCTTGAGCGCGCTTTGTTCTTCCATCAGGGGCTCCCTCGCGAGGACGTGGAGGATCCGGAAGAGCGCGGGCGCGTGGGGCGGGACGTGCGTCGAGGTGAAGGCTTCTTCTTCGCATAATAAACTCAGGAATTTGGCGAGGGCCTGGATGATAGTAAGTAATAGATTCATGACCATGCTCTTGGTACAGTGCGCCAGAAGAAGTCGAACACACGTACCGCGTTCTGCTGTTCCGCATCGCCGAATTCGAGGTCGTTGAGGAGGGGGGTGAAGTTGACACGGTGGGCGAAAGTTGGACCTGGTGGGCTGCCAAGCTCAAAGGCCAAGAGTTCGTGAACACAGAACAGCGGCCGCGACATTTAATTCTTTTCCATTACATACTTCCTTTCTGGATTCAAAAGCCTCGAATGTCCGGTGACCACCGACAGGACCGCGGTGACTCCTCTACACACCTCAGAAAACACGCTGAACGGGCTCTTCGTGGCTAGACTGTAACAGACGTCGACGTTCCTGTTCGAGTCATTCAGAATCAAAAGAGTCGATATCAATTCAAGTTCCTCTGGCTGAAAGTGACAAGTCCAAATTCCATAGTCCACAAGACCAAAGAGTTGACAGTGAACACTGAGTACTGAGTACTGAGTACTGAACTTGAACACAGGATTAGAATTCGAACCTAGGAACAGATTGAATCCAAGCCTCTGATTCAGACGCATCGAATTCGAATTCGAAAGCATTCCCCATCCATGACTATGCGGAGAGACAGCTGTTCTGCCAATGATTCAGTCGCAGTCTCGCACAGAACTGAGTACTGCATGGGGCTTCCGCGGACACGGGGCCGCCAAAGCTTGTCCCATCCAGATTCCGATGACCATTGAGGCCTGAGGTACCATTGCCATTGCCAATCCGGATCGTCTGCGGGCAATCTGAAATCACAATCACAATCACAGTCACGCACTGCAACGCACAACGCATAATGTGCATGGCGCGCACTGTACACCCACGCGTCAAGTTTCAACCGGTCGGTGCCAGTCAACTAGTCAGTACTTGAGCTTCAGTACTCGGTACTCAGTGATCACCAGTCTGGAATGAAAGAAGCGGAAGCGGGCTATAGATATATATATGTTCAACATGAAACGCAAGGATATCGATTACAGGTGGCAGGTGGAGGTTGATATTTAAAGTTTTTTTTGGGAGGCACCGTATGGTGTATGCTGTATATATTCATGTCTAGTCGTCGCCGATCTTGGGTGCGAGGTAGTACCGGATGTGGCCCTGGCCAAAGTCGTAGGACACCTACCGAATGACATATCAACGTTAACATATGTGAACGAAAGCGAGAAAACCGGAGACAAAGAGGACGAACGCACCAGCAGCGGCACGTCGTTGCTCATCATGAGCTGCACGCGGTTGCACAGGCTTGCGCTCTTGGAGAAGTTGACGAGGTACTTGAGTGAAAACGTGAGCGACACATGCGCGTTCATCTCGATGCGCACGCCGGCCTTGGTGTCTTCGTCTTCGTCGTCGTCCGAGTCGTCTTTCTTGCCCTTGCCCTTGCGTTTCGAGGACGAGGCCGTCTTGGCCTTTTTCGAGGGCTTGTTGGAGCTCGAAGACTGGGGGGAAGTAGTGAGTACACGGTGGAGACACCTTGAACGAGGCACCAGACTGACCTTTTTGCGCTTCTTGCCGCTCCCCTCGTCGTCTTCGTCATCATCATCGTCCTTCTCCTCCTCGCCCTCGTCATCAGACTTGTTCTTAAACTCCTCATCGTCGTCGTCATCCATATCCACATCCCCATCCGCAGGCTCCTTCTTCACCGCCTTCTTTTCCTTCTTGATCTTCTTCCCATCCGCCGCCTCTTCCTCGTCCTCATCCACGTCCACATCAACCACATCCTCATCGCCGTCCCTCTTGGGCTTCTTCGTCTTCGACTGCGTAACCTTCCCAATCGCGCTCGCGTCGCTCTGGCGCAGCAGCACGCTCCCGTTCGCCGCCTCGCCATCGCTGGCGAAGCGCACGCCCTCCTTGGACACCTCGATGCGCACGCTCTCGCCGAGCAGCGAGAGGTCGCGCACGATGCGGGAGAACTCGTTCGACGGCATCGTCACGCGCGCGTCGTACTCCGTGTCCGGGATCCCAAGCGTATCCGCGTCGATGTCCATCAGCTTCATGTCGTACTCTGCTATACGGTCTGAGGCTGTATACGCGTCACAGGCGGGTCAAAATTGATTTGGGGTGGATTCGACGCGTGGGGGGACGTACATTTGGCCTCGTACACGAGGTTGAGGACGTCGGCCTCGTCTGCGGCTTTGAGGGTGCACTCGTCGTCGTCCTTGGCGCACTTGAGGACCTTTGTGAGGCTGGTGAGGTTGACGCCGAGGGGCATGGGGCGGTCGCAGCGGTAGCGCTTGAAGCCGGTGGCCTCGAGGAGGACGGAGACGAGCGCGACGTGGGAGTTGTCCATGGCCTGGAGCGTGATGCCCTCTTCGTTGCACTCAAAGTTGGCATCGGTGACGAGCTCTTTGATGGCTGTGCGCAGCACGTAGTGAGAAAGAGGTTGTTAGAGGCCTGCGAGACGTGCTCACCGTCGAGGAGCTTCTTGAGGGTGCCGGCTTCGGAGAGCTTGGCTTCGAGCATGGCTGCGACGCGTCAAGTTGGGGACGGGATGAAGAGAAAGAAATTGTGCTGCCAAACGCGTGACCGTCACGCGTCCATTCCAAAATTAAATCGGAGTCTGAATGGGCGAGGCAGCGTCAGAGACAACCCCCTTGAGATCTGCTCCTTCATTTCTGCACCATCCCCATCCCCATTCCGTGCGCCACACGTTTATTAATATCTCTACACCACGTTATTCTGGAAATGACGACGCTGCTTAGCCGCCCCTCGAGCGACCTGGCCATCCAGCACGCGTCACGCGCCGCCCAGCGCAAGCAGCGGCTCATCGAGATCGAGTACGAGATGCGCCTCGAGGAGGCAGAGGCGCTCAAGATGACAGAGGTGCGCGTCGCCGTCCTCAGCTGCGCCAGAGAGACAGAGCCACTAACACAGCGCACACCCCTGCAGGAGCAGCGCCAGATCCTCATCCGCTCCTTCACCTCAGTCAAGGTCGAGTTCAGCGACCTCGACGGCCTCGCACGCACCACCCGCGCCAAACCCTTGCCTTGCCTCTCTGCGTCTGCCTCTGCGTCCCCGTCCGACCACGCATTCGTCATCCTCTCCAGCGCCGATCTCGCCTCCTTCGCACCCCACGAGACCATCCGCGCCAGGCCACCCCCACGCACCACCAAGTCCTCCCCCAACCTCTCGCACTCGTCTCCGGCCCCGTCGCCCGTCCTCCGACACGCCCAGACGACCACAACCACGTCCTCGTCCACGATAAAGGCGCTCCTCAGCCGCAAGACCCCGCGCTCCCGCTCGCCCATCAAGGGCCTCTTCCCCACCACCGCCGCCGACCCGTACGAGTCGGACAGCGAGCGCACCGTGCGCGGCTCCGAGGACGAGGGCGACGACGAGGACGCGTCTCCCAGACCGAAGAAGGAGCGCAAGAGGAGTGCCAGCGGGCGCGGGCGCGCCGCCAGTGGCTCCGGGTCGCCGCGCATCCCCACCTCCACCTCCACCTCGCCCTCCTTGGGCGGCTCGGCGGCACCCCAGTCGCGCACGGCTGCGGTGCGCGCGGCGATGCTGAGCGCTGCGCTGTTGAGCAACAAGATGAAACGGCGCTCCAAGCAGCCACAGACAGCGCAGTCGTCGCAGCCGGCGCCAGGTACTGCTACTACGCGCCCCACGCACATCTCGTACTTGCCGTCGCCTGCACCTGCACCTACCCCGCCCTCGTCCACCGCTGGTCAGGCGCCGCTGTCCTGGACACCGAGTGTACCCTTCCCTACCCAGGAGCAGGAGCCGGCCGCCATACCTGCGGCACTGGTCGGATCTAACGAGGGCGTCGGGGACTCCCTGGCCGCGTAGGCACGGCTGCGGCTGCCCCGTGTCCTTTACCCCGGACCCCGCCTGCAGTCTAGAGCTAGAGTCCAGAATCCAGAATCTACAGTCTAGGCTGCCGATTTGTGCAGTTGCTCTGAAGTTGCTTTGTCCTTTGTCCTTTGTCACCGTTGCACTTTGCTTTATTGGAATGATTTACGAATACTGTATACCTAGATAGTCCCCCCGTGCCGGTGCTTGCACCGTTCCCCATCCCCCATCCCCCATTCTATTATTTCCGTTCTTTCCATCGTCATCCAACACAACATATCCATTCCTTTCCATCCACACCCACATCCACGCTCCCTATATCCCCATATCCCGCACCCCGCACCCATCAGATTCCTACACGGCCACGGTATACCACGCATCCGCTCTCTTAGTATTACAAGTCCCGAATTCCAAGATACGCCATCGATATACTAGTATATCCTCACAAGTTACGACGCGAAGAACTGGACTATGGACTTTTTGATGGATTCGAATTCTGCGCTGTCGTGCTACAATACTCATACATATACACATACCTAGATCTAGATTTTTTTTTACTTGCTATTGGGTATATAGTCGTCGCTCTTGGACTTGGACTTGGACTCGGACGCTTGGTACCCCCTCGGAAAAGTGGCGATACTTGTGTACTTGTACTAGTAGGTGTAAATCATTGAGTGGGTTTCAACTTGAAGCCTTCAATGCACACCGTCATACACACATACACTGGCGTAATACTACGGGGTAGTAGGTATACGCATACGCATACGTACTTGCTCCAGCAGCTGGGATTCCCTCGTCCTCGCTCTGGCCCCAAAACGTGTGACTAGTGCCACGAAATCAGCAAATTGAGAACTTGAAGGTATTTAAATCTGTATTTCGCTTTTGGTCGTATCATACTACTAAATCACCATCGGCGGTCGTTATTCACTTTCAACAATCCGCCTCCAACCTTAACGTTTAACATTCAGAAAGGCAATATCAGGCTTCACTGTCCTTTCATCTAAAAATTAAACAGGAGACGCTTAAGTTGTGACGTTCAACTTCTCGTCTTCGCTACCCCCGCCCCCTCGTTCTTGCCTCGCTCATTCTAATCCCCCCCATTGGAAAAATTAAACGCCATTATAGAAGTCCTAGAAAATCATGGAGGGGCCTGATAGTAACTAGCGACCACGAACGTTGAACGCTGAACCGCCACAAATGATAAAATGCGAATGTCGGCGAAAACAGGTCGAAATTCGAATCACCGACGGACAAGATCCCACTGCGCAAAGTTCGAACTAGGGAAAGAGTGGCTTGGAAATCGCTGACATTTCCTTACACCGCGGCGGCGATCTTCATATAACGTATGGCTGGTGCTCCGACACTCACTGCTACTTGACGAGCTGGGACGCTGCTGACGCCCGACCCTCGTTTCGAACCGCTGGCCGTTCGCTTGTATGATTTTGTATCGCTCAGTAGTTAATATTTTAAATTTTATACAATCCTGTTTGACTGTGCGTGTGTCGGAATTAAGGCAATAAATAAATCTATAAATAAAGAGTTGCCAAATCTGGATTCAAGGTCGGAGGCGAAAATTCAGCAACTGGCGTTTGTTTGCCGAGTATTGCCAGTATTGTATTATTTTATTTTTGAAACAAGCTTCGAGGCGGAAAGTGCTACTGACTCTGAGTGAGCATAATATTTTCTGCGAGTTGCGCCACAGGCTCGCACAACGCCCGAGATCACGTGTGACGCGCGCTGATTCGACGACTGGGCGCTCGCGCCAAAGCGGAAGTATTTTGATACTGTACGGTTCTTACCCTACGGATGATCGACGGACTTTCTGATACCTCAGTCGTTTCCCTGAACATGGCTGAGGTATGTTACCATTTATAACCCATAGACACTATACTAATATATATACCTAGCTAGTTTACAACATCGGGGCTGCCAGAATTCAGACACCGGTACCAGTGTTAGTAACAACCGCTGAGCTGCGCATGTCATATATACATATCATATATGTCAATGTGTCAGAACTTTTCGATTCAATTTGGAAGAGGGTTTTTCATAGTTATCATAGTTAACGTTACTAGGGGTGCTCAATTCTAAAACTTCAACTCACAGGCTAGAGCTCGTCGCATCAGACAAAAAAAGCGATGATGAACTTGAACTGTATGTTGAATTCAATTAAGCTGAGAATTGCAGTGTGTCGTAAATTCAAGCAATTGGCGGGACTGCATCATTTAATCGGAGCTCATCAAGCGGAATCTATAATGACGTGCCTCCTACAACGGTGATGCGATGAGCTACACCCTCTGCACCTACGAGTTGAGCGTTGAAGCGCTTTAATAATGATAAGCTTTACATGAACAGCCCTAGTAGTTGTGACCGTGAGAGCCTACCTGAAATGACATAGTCAGGCACTGCACGGCGACTACGTTCAGAATTCAAACGTTCAAACGTTCAAGTTCATGGTTCCTGATCCACGGCCTCATCATTTTATTCTTGTTATAAATCAATCATCTCAGGGCTCCTTCACTATTCACTTCAAAGCACAGTCCGTACTAAACTTCCAGGTTGCCCTTTCTGACATACTGAACTTGCCTTAGGGCAGCGCCACGGTCCACCAGCTTTACGCATGAACTGTGTCGACGGGATGAAGAAGTGAGAGCCTACTAATGTCGAAGTGGTGAGTTGGCATACTATATATTCTGCATATATATAGACATATACAGTTAGATCTGGTTAGACCAAGGATGGCAGCCATGTAGATTTTCCCTGTCTCCTAGCACCCTTGGTGTGTAACGCGCTGGGCGGTAATTTTAGAAACACATACAGTTTTTTATCGTTTAAAGCTATTGATATTGA
Organism: Sphagnurus paluster; assembly: GCA_018282025.1. Taxonomy (NCBI): domain Eukaryota; kingdom Fungi; phylum Basidiomycota; class Agaricomycetes; order Agaricales; family Lyophyllaceae; genus Sphagnurus; species Sphagnurus paluster. Next base: position 13,504 of record JABCKI010000361.1, read on the forward strand.
CACTGTCCATCCACAGCTTACAGCTCTCTAGTTGCGATCAATCACTTATGGCTACAGGCAGGTCCATTATGAGCACTGCGGATGCATCTGGTGCCAGCGAGGCAGGCATCACACCTCCATCTTCGTCATTCGTTCTCCTCCCGCCGATTTTCTCTGCACTTTTACTGCCGCTTTTGGGACTCTTGTTTGCCCTCTCGACGCGTCGCTCACGCCGAACACCAATATTCGTCCTAAATGTCCTCGCAGTTTCTCTGGCGATGCTGTTGGGGCTGTTATGTATCCCCCTGATCGTATGTGTTCTTCAAGTTGGATGATACCTCCGATTATGCACTGATTAATTTTTTTTTTCTGTTTAGATGAAAAAGGATATATCGAGTCCCAGATTCGACGCTGCTGAAGGTACAGCTTAATTTCATCGAGCCTCATTGATTTCTCACTATCTACAAACCAGTGTTCACATACGTCGTTCTCACCGCATGGATGCCATGGATCAGCGAGGCCATTCTTGTTCTTCGCGTCATCGTCATCTTGAGAGCCACGCCATACTCTCGTCTGTCTCGCATGTGTGCGTTGCTCGCATTCCCGGTCCTCGTCAAATCTGTGCGTGCGGCCATAAACATCATATTTCTCGTCACCTGGCAGCAAGCAAGATCGCGCCCTATGGACCCCATGGTGTCAGAGCGTTGGATCTTGGAGTCCTCTTGGACTCTTGAGATGGTTGATAACGGGTCAGACTCCCTTTTGCGTCCTCCTTGGGGTGGGTTACATTTAACATCGGAAGTACCGCCAGATATATCTCAGCTTTGTTCCTCTGGCGCTTGGCTGTTCATGTTTGTGAGCTCTCCACTGCAAACCCAGAATCAACAGATTTCGGCCAATCAAGTAGGTTTCCCTTTTTTGTGGCTTGACACAGTCTGGGGTTTACTCACGAATGTAAGGTTTTATGTTGAAGCTGAAAACTCTCTTCTGGATTGCCAGCACAAATTTCATTTTTCCTTGTCAGTTTTTGATACTCTACTTTGAATATGAACTGACGAGTGTATCCGGGATGTACAGTGATTTTAGGACTCTGTCAAGTTATCCTTGTCTTCACCGGACAAGCTGTTGATTCTGCGAATCTGAGGATGGTCAATGTCTACGTATGCATTATATCCACCGTTCTGGCGACAAGTGAGTCTCTCTGCGTTGGATGGTCTATTGTTCACGAAGTGAATCTGTTTCTGCGTCTTTTAGTCTGGGCATCGACTTTGTCTTATCGTTCAAATGGGCTATCCCAGAATGACCACGTTCGGCAACCAGTGCAACCACCTGCATTGCACGGGCACAAGAATTGTGGTGAATTATCTGTCGGAGGGCTGGACATAGAATTCCCAGATATTGAGCGCACCTGAAAAATGATTGTCAAACCCATCGTGTTCTAATCAGGTATTTCTCCCCTCCTATACACGCATCCCTGCCAGTGTTGTGTTCCCAGTTCCCTCTCACGTGCCCATACCCATGCACGCATTCCATTGCTTTATACCTCCCGATATCGATATCCTTATAAGTTACGACGCGAAGAGCTGGACTTTTTTGAATCTGCTGTCATACTACATATTGCATACACGTACCTAGATCTAGGTTTTTTTTTACTTGGGTATATAGTCGTCGCACTTGGACTTGGACCTGGACTTGGACTCGATGTCTGGATCTCAACTTTGTTTCAGAAGAAGCCTTACAATGGGCATTCACGTGCATGGTTAGAAAAGAGAAACAGTTCGATCTGAGTACCTCGGCTATTTCGGAATGTTCCGGAGCCACCGTCACTGCGTGTACCGAAATCAGCGCGGAGATCCTCTGACAGCCGTTTCGGTATCGATGGACAGCACCGAAATTCTCTTGTTTGCGCGAATAGATCATTTTTCGAGCAAATAAAG
>JABCKI010000362.1:0-15407 GCA_018282025.1 Sphagnurus paluster
GTCTCAATGTAATGCTCATGCAGGCGTTACAAGCGGACTCTCAAATTGAGCGTCAGGTGACGAGCCGCGACCGCGACCGCGAAAGTCGTGGTTTAACTTTGAACGGGACTAATCACGGCAAACACCGCGGCCTCGACTGCCGCAAGATTCAGCTCTCCGAACCCTCCTGCTTAGGCGTAGGCCCTCCCTAACCTCTCGCGGCTGCTCGAAGGTGTTGCCTCAAGCCCAAATCCTCTTTAATGATAAACCCAAACCTTCTCTACAGATCAATCTTCGATTCAACCAGCTCGAGCTCGTCTCCACTGGATATCAGTGCTTTCTCCGTGGATTATACATTCCTACGATGCGACTAGCCAGAAATGTGAGAGATTTCGCTTCCTAGAAAGATTAGCTATTCAAGTGACGGTGCAAAGGTTCAAACATCAGATTACTTCGGCATCCACCGTGCGTCCTCTATCCGCTACACGCACGCTAGGCTCTAGCTAGAGTAAAAATCATCAAACCACTTTTTATATGGAAACCTACTTACTTTAGCTTTGCATTGGCTTGTTCTACGACCCCGCATTCCGACATGCATGGTCCGCTACATCCCCCACTCGGCTCTGGCGACATCGGCATCTCTTCATCCATAGCACGGACCCGTGGCATTGTCATCCACATTCATTCTAATCTCCGACATCCATTCGCACAGTAATTGACGACGATTTTGCGCCCGCTCACGGCTTGCACGCACGTAGGTAACTGTATCCCCTCCACCGCGCACCTCAGGAAGGAACATCGCCAGTATCATCGCCTGCGCGCTTTCTTTTGTCCTTGCCCTTGGCCCTCAACGTCGGCCTTGAGTACTGAGTCAAGAGTACCTCGCGTACGGGCACTGTGGGGCTGCTGTGAGATGCTCAGGGTGATTCAATGAAGAAGACGAAGAAGCATACAGCACAGCACCGCGGTCACTGCCGGCGCCATTTTTGTGATCTTCCCAGCCCCCCATGCCAACGCACCCAGTCGCTACTCAGGTCTCGGCATACGCTAAGTTACAAACAGTTGTCTATTGAGGCTGCTGCATTAGATGTTCTCTTGACATATCATGGACCGCGGCATCAAGAAGAGATGCATACAACGCGCTATCCACACATGATCCGGTTGTGTATGTATAGACATAAATTTCTGAAACGTCACTGATACAATTACCCAGCTGACACTATTACGAACAACCTCTCCCAGCCAGAAATATCATGGCCGAAAACACGCAAACGATCCTCATACCTCTTAGCATTCTCGACAACAATGCGGGAGCTTGCGATGTCACACTGGGCTATGTACTAGACAGCGTGAACATCACCACACTAGAAGCGGCGGCAAAGAGGGTGGTCGAAAAATGGCGTCTGCTCGCTGGGCGCATCGAGTGGGAGCCTACGCTGGAGACGTGGGCTGTTCGTGTCCCTGTCAACGGCGATGTAAGCAGCCGCGTCAAAGTCACCGCTAGTAAACTAGATACGCCCTTGGATGCCCCCATCCTCCCCGTCGATAAGTCTTCCACAGAGATACTAGCTTGCCCATCCCTCATATTCTTTCGCCACCCGTCCACTCCCAACAATCCGAGTTCTTACGCATCGTCGAACGCACCCCTCCTTTCCATCCATATCACCGAACTGGCTAATTGCACTTGCGTTGGAATTTCCTTCCCTCATGTATTATTTGACGCCTTCGGTCTTGGGAAAATCATTCGCGCTCTTCATGCAGAGCTGCATGGGACCCCCTGGTCGCCTCCTCCTTTCTCTGAAAAGGGCATCATGAGTGAGACACTCAACGAATTATCCAAAGATGTACTTGATTCCGCAGAACCGCCCGCCGCCCTCGCAGATCTTCAACAAGGGGTTGCAAGCATCGGCGTACGCAGCCTGATCTCCCTCAGTGTCAGCTTAACATACGAGCACTTCTGGCAAAAGTTGGAGAACAAAGCGGTATATCTGGGAGAGAAAGTCGTTGAAAAGATGGTGCGAAAGGCGAAGGATGAGCTTAAAAAATCCGGCAAAAGTTGGGTGTCGACTGCGGATATTCTCGTTGCCTGGTTTTTAAAGGTCCGTCTTGATTCATATAGAGGGGTTAAACGACCAATGCTGATGCTTTTTGTCCGTGAGCAGACTGTTTACGCGAACGAGACGCATAAAAATACTGTTTGCGCGGTGGGTGCGATCTCGATGAGGAAAACCTTGTCGTCCATCGACCCTACCTTCGAAGATTATCCTCGTATGTCATTTTTAGCCCCGATACCTGGCCTTCTCATCGTCCCTCACAGATAACAGCCTAATTTTGTATTCAAGCCTACTGCTGCCGAGGGAGGAGATCACCTCAACGCCATTTGCTGAACTGGCACTCGTCCATCGCCAGAATATCGACACCGCACGCAATATACCTTTCATCAAAGCATACCATCACTGGCTCAGGACAGTCGGCGGCAAACGGATCCCTAATCGTGGACGTGGCACAGATTCTTGGATCGTCACCAACCAGGTGATCGGGCAGCTTGACGCGATCGACTTTGGGTCCGGCTCGGAGATGCTCGCGCTCTGGCTCTGGGGAGTGCCTTTGCTTCCCGACCACACGGTCATGCTAAACAAGTTCAAGGGGGGATACATGATCCAGGCTGAAATCAGATGTTCCCGCTGGCAGGCGATTGCAGAGGAAATTGAGAGGATGAAAGCAGAAGAAACTAGTGTTCCATTGACTCCATAGACAATGGGGTAATAAAAATCATATCTTCCGACCACTTCCCACGAAGTAGTAAGGCGGCGGTAAAGGAGGACTGGGGGATGTACAGGAGATAGGTAGCTGCGCCAGCTAGAGTCAAAGAATAAAAAATGGTAGGGCCGGGGATAAGATAAGATAAGATAAGATAATTCCATCAGCCCGGATTGTTAATTTTATATCGGCGAAACTTTTATCATTGCTGTACTTCTCGAAAACACATCCTAAAGGCCCAGATAAAACATGTTCGTTTTCGGCAAAAAGTGGTGTTGATAGCGAACTTGCTGCACAGTAGATCCACGACCGGGGTGGTATCTAGTGAGGCAGTTCTCAGGATACTAAATTGTTGTATCGGGCATCTCAATTCACCTTTCCATTCGAATGGATCGCATTCTACTACAGCGTGATGTTAAACACAGACTCTGTGACGCGGGGCATCCAAAGCTCGCCGCCCTCTCGGCCAGTCCTGAGTGCTCGACGACGTTGTCTCAAATCCTCTCGAATAAGAAACTTTCTGTTAGAGATATGATGGGGCATGGACTATCCAGCACGACAGGATTGTTTTCGTCCGTGACACCGCTGCAGATACCGGCAGAGTTGAGGGACCAAGCACCCAACACCATGTACCGCTGGGGCAGAGTCCAAGTTCGGAAACCTAATTTTGCCTGGATTCCGCGGAGACTATTTGTGAGGCTCAGCGCTCAGACCTTGCAACTCCCAAAAACGACAGCCGAACCTGAGTTCCATTCCTGTAGTAGTGGGATATCACAGGTTTCTGTGACTGTTGGGGACACCTACTGCAACCGCCTCCGGGAACGAATGCAGCAGGTATAGCCGCGGCTCGGTTGACGCGCTGTGCTCTCGGGGTAGCTGGGATTCGGGACAGTTCGCGGGGGATTAGGGATGGTTTCTAATACGATGAGTTAATAGATATCAGCTGGCGAAACCGAGAGGAGGAATGTTCACGTACGTGCCCTATGAGCTCTCATATACAACTCGCCGTGTTTATGCATGGAAACTGAGCAAAGGCTTGAATAGCGTTGCGTGTGATAGGAACCGAGATATTTGAGTGCGCTGTTCCAGAGCTGGATGGCTTATGGGTCGGTATAAGCGTGATTGCGGGAGGGGAAGGGAGTAGAGCGTTACTGCACCACTTCGCCCAAGTTCTGAACTGGCCTTGATTTTCATGCCCCAGTATTTCGTGCATTCCCGGCTGCAAGCGTCACTACCACTATTCTTGAGCTGGAGTGTTTGGTTAAAAAGACGTAGTGGCGCCGATCAGGATCATGACTGAAGAGGAAGGAAGGCCAGACTTAGGCAAGCCGTAACAGTGAAGTTTGTATGTAGTCGTGGCTACAACCTATGGGGATGGATGAACCTACATATACTAGACGTCAGAAGAAAACTCGAGACTGACAGGGAGCGTATACACAGACGTGACGATCGAAGACAGATTGTGTATGGGTACCAGCGGCCAATCTCCAGGCAGACCTTTCTCTTCGCATCTTGGAAATCTTAAACTGGTGTCGAGGTCTGAGAAAAGGGTTAATGCGATAGAAAAACGAGGTTGGAACCTGTAAGGATTGGCGAACTCGCAGCGACTAGTGTCTACGTGCAACTCGGGTCGGGAATGTGGCTTGCATTCTGTTTCAAGTTACATTAGTATAAAATATTAAAAATTATTCCCAAATCGCACCCTTATGGAAGGCTGTCTGCCCAAATATGAATCGATTTTCAGGACGTTGAACGTTGAAGACAGCCTGAGAGAACAGGTTGTGCCGAAGATTACCCGATGTTGCATGTGATGACAGTACTGCCACAATTTTCCTTCGTGCACCCTGTGACCACTATAGCATTGCTAGTAGCATCAAATTTGAATTGCAATTCAAACCCACCTGTGCGTGAAGATCCTCTTCGATCTCTAATCGTTGCTAATGAAACCAGGTTCAACATGCCCTCACATACTGATCTTCTGGACAAGATCGAATCACACGCTGGGATCTCGAATACTGTTTCCTTGTCGCCCTCTGAGCGGAAGATTGCTCGAGGTTTGGTACTAGCTACTGAAGCTCAGATTGCGAAATCGGATCACAGAATGGCTGTGGAACTTAGCCTTCGTCTCGATAGGCTACGTGTTGCCACCGCGCCGCACAAACTTCTTCCTCCCGAAATCGTCACCGAGATATTCCTTCAGACATCAAAATATGGTATTAGAATACCGCCACTGGAATCCTATTCCAACATGCCACCATGGACCTTGCGTCGAGTCTGCACCTCCTGGAGACGAATTGTGCTCGGTCTACCGAAATTATGGAATCGCTGTTTTTTGGACGGGGGCATCGATGAAAAAATGTCGCCCAGCGAGGCACGAAATTTTTTCCAGTTTTTTAACGCAGAGATTTTGCACTGCGATGGTCCAATATTGATCAAAGGAGGAGACAAATTATCGTTTGACTTTGCACCAGCAATACTGTCTGAGATCGTCATGCCTAATATCCACCGCCACTCTGCGCTTTCCTTGAGAAACAACAGTGCATTTGATCTAGCTCAATTTCTTCACATACCTGGATCATTGCTCGTGATGTTGGAGGACCTCGAAATTGTCTCGAATTCAATATCCCGTATCCTTTCTAGTTCCAAATCACCACCCATTTTTGATGGTTTGACGAGCCTGCGCTACTTATCCATCGAAATCTCCGTCCCACGATCATTATGGATTGGAGGAGGTCACCTATCACCTAACATTCCCTGGCATCAACTCACCTATATTGAATTGGTCTCTTCTAAAAATTCAATGCTAAATTTGGCTGATGCCATCAGGATACTCGGCCAATGTAACGCTCTAGTTAAGCTCATCATAGGTGTCAATGTGGAGGAGGGAGAATTTCATTCCCATTGGACTCCAAATATTCATCTACCCCTTCTCCGCGAACTTCAAATTTCCAACAGTTATAGTACGGGCACACTTGGGCCAAGTTTGCTCAATTATCTGCATACCCCGGCGATCACACACATCAGATTGGACGCTGGATATACTACAGGCACACATCTGTGCGCGACCCTCGTATCCCTTATCACTCGCTCATCCTGCAAGCTCAAAACAATCAGCATCTATAACGGCCGACGAAAACTAGAGAATCCAGCCCTCAAGAAGCTACTTGAGCTTTGTTCAAATTTGGACCAGTTATTAACTCGCGAAATGCTCTATACAGACGACGTACTCATCAGTATTGCATCTGGAGACATACTTCCCAAGCTCGAAGTGTGGGATTTTAGCATGAACATGGAATCCATGCACCTATTCGAGGACATCCTCAAGGCCCGGCGGTCTAAAACCCCCGCCTTGAGTGTTTTACGCCAAGCAGAAATACACGTTGGCCCAGACACTGATCCAAGTGAAATTTCAACCTGGAACCTGCGCTTGAAGGGGTACGGAGCATATTTCAAGATTATAGATTGGGTGGATGGACGAGAACGATGGGGATGGAATTTTACTTGATGGATGAAATTTTTTCTTGATAAGTGTTGTACTAGATGTGATCTGACCTCATAGCGGAGTGCCAGCCTCTCTCGAAGGTGGGCGCGTTTCAAAATTCCAATAGGTGATAACGCACTGTATATAGATTTTCCAACTAACGATGCGGTCACCAATCGTTCTGCCTCCGCGCTGTGGCCGCTAGCATCGTATATACGCACTGCATATCGACTTTTCGTTTCGTCTTCTGCAGTATCAAAGCCCATTTTTTTGTATTCATTTAATAAAAAAATAGAAAAGGAAGTAGAAAGATAAGTAGCTGAGATGCAGAGAAAGAGAGAAATACTGCAGAGCGGTGTGGTTTTTTAGATAAGATTAGATATACGTGAGCTCAGCATGTTCGGCATCCGCCATATACTCTTTCTTATTTGGCAACGGGTAGTACGCTAATCTATGAATGCTCCCTTCCCAACTTCTGACTTCCTAGCACAGCCGTGCATGAAGTGAATTCCTTAGCATGAGTACCTCCCTTCCGCAACGCTGCTTTCGCAATTCTCGTATCGAAGAGGGAAATTACATCTGCTGATGGGACAGTCAGACATAGTGAGGATGTACAAAATCAAACGTCGTCTTCCAAGGACAATTATTCTAGTTCGACGTGATCACGGTCGCATTCCATGCCACTACACATAGTACGCTCCGCCCACTCGTCTCTCGCCAAATTGATCCATTTTCAATCCCAGCCAATTGTGCTACTCGCACCATCGCTATTCCTACTCACATTCCCGCCACCCACCGTAGTAGGGCCCTGCTCATCATCTAAGCTATCAGCCTCCCGCTGAACACCACATCTGCTGGCGCCTTCATCACACAGGCTAGCACTGCTCTCAGCGTAGTTGCTGCGAACTTCTGGGCCATCCTCGCCAACGCCCTCGTCTCTAATCCAGTCATCAAGGACGGCTCTCTGAGTTGCCTGGTCCCGTACTACATATTCGCACTCCTGGTCCCGAATTGACATAACATGTTGCTCTTTGTTGTCTCTCAAGGGTGTCATGCACAGTCACGGTGCGTTCGCTCGTCTTCGTTTATCTAGTCCCTTCGTTGATGACTCTCGCAGGCATCTTCGCAAAAGATCGAATGTTCGTTCCTGGTGACCGCCAGCAGCCGCGATGGGCTTGTTTTTCCTCGCTTGGAGGAGCATGACGGAAGGTATGCTTCGTTTCCACTACAGTACATTGTCTCTTCCACTCTATATCTATCATCCGCTCGGTCATTCGCTTGTCCCGAGTTTGCCCCTTTTCCCTTGTTCATCGTTCTGGTTCCGATCTACCCTGCCTAGGAGACTGCGCCTGGGTATGAGCCAGTACCTGTGTTCAGGATGGGAGATGCGCTGGGCGTGCCATATCCTTCGCCTTGCGATGGCTTGCGTACTTGGCCGGATGCTAGGGTGGTCTGGGCGAAACTTTCATATCAGGTACTTATACAGTGGTTGAACGCTTGTTGATGTTGAGTGGCGGGTGGCGGTTGCAGGGTGTGTCGTAGTTGGCGCCGACGGTGATATGCCCTTGGTGATGGACGGCGGAGTCTGCTTCGACCTTCGACCTGCGCGTGCGTGGGGCTGTCTTAAGGCGGTCGTTCCCTGCTATCATCAGTAGTATGCCAGGTGGACGACACCTAGTATAGCTTTCGTTCGAGAGGTCCTGTTTTTACGGGTAGAGTCTTTCTTTCCCATCATGACTTCGCGTCTTCTGTTTTGCTTTTCTTCATGTTTCGTTTCATTTCGTTTCCTTTCTCTTCGACTATTCTTCTTCGTATCGGCGTACTAACCATGCCTTTTCCATTAGAATCGAGGGATGAACATCACATACTTCCTCATGGTGAAAAACATGGGCTCCCTGCCTTTACCTTCTATGTAGGCCGTACAGAGATTCCACGAGCCATACACCCCAAATATACCGATATCAACTAAAGCTACAGACAATAAGTATCTCTCGACCCAAAAGTAAGCGGAGACTGTCGGGGAAGAGCCGTGGGTGCTTATGTGCGCCCAAAGTAGGGTGTTGTAGAGATGGATTCAGTTGGGCTCGGGCGTCTATGTCATGGATATAGTATTTCGCAAGGACCTCGGAGTTGCTGTGGACTTCATTTTGTCGGTCCAAGATATATATACCATGCACCGCGTACCCTACTGCTGCATCAGCGATTCATTTTTCATGAGCCAAAATGAAGTGAAACTTGCCAACTGCAACCGTTCACATCGAATGTTGACTCGCTCCTTGAGCGCCTGAGGACCCGTTGTGGACAACACCGCCGAATCTGGCAGCACATCTTTGTTCAGTGTTTGATTCCGTTTGGCAGGTGTCAACCTTCTTTCCCTACTCCCATCTCTGGCAGCTGCTCCTCCAGTTTCCCCATCTTGTTGCACGAAAAACTGGAAGCGCTACGCGTCCTGGACAACAGGGAGGCAAGGCCAAGGTAAATAACGATTTTAAAATAAGCGTGACTAGCTGCAACTAGACGCTCGTCCCCCCCTCTAAAGCCGTTACGACTACAATCTTATCCATCAATTCGAAATGGACGACTCCGCCATCGACCGACATGACGAAGAACATGAGCTGCAGTCTACGAGCCCCCCAGACTCTGCCTTATCCCGATTCCGTGCTAGGTATATACCTACAGCTGCTCGCTGATCGGTTCACTTACCTCTGGTTTTAGTTACCACGGGGCACTGATATTCAATCTCGCGGCCTTCTTTATCCCAGCCGTCTATGGTACACTTTCAAAATTGTGGGTCGCCAACATAGACTCATCGCTCGTTTCTACCCTCGATGCATACACCTGTGAGTAAATCAGCATCTCATATCTGACATCTTCTCCCTAATCCAGCACGCAGATTTATCGTGCGTCGTCGAGGTTTTGAACGAGGGTCTTCCCCGAGCAGCATGGTACGCATTCAAACACATTATCCGTCAAATGACGCGTTTTGCAGACGTCGAGTACCTGGATCCGGCCGACGTGGGGCCTGCCGGATGGAAGATAGTCGACGTCTGCATGACGCACCACCAATTTATTCTGACCTACCTCTTCCTCACAGGTCCACGATTGGAAGCGGAGATACTACTCGCGATTCCGCATCGCAGCTCCTCGAGAGGCTGTCTCTCACCTTCACCCTCATTTCTGTCCAGTCACTTTTAGGCACCGTCCTATCGATCGTCTTCCTTTTCGCTGCTCCGGCATTCGTTGGTGCTTATGTCCCTGGTGAAACGCGCGCTGTATCTGTCAAATATATCCGGATCCTTGCGTTCGACTCGGTCGCAAGTACGCTCAATACGGCCGTAAGCTTTGGTACACGTGCCCTGGATAAACCTGAGCAAGTCGCTTCTTTTACATCTCGAAAAAAGGACGACATTGACGTTTCCTTCTTATAACTAGTGTGCCCCTGCTGATGTCCTCGGTGCAAACATTAATTCAGATATTTCTCGAACTCGCCCTGGTATCTACAGTTCGTGTCGGGGGCTTTGAACCGACCATACATACTGTCGCCACCATCAAACTTGTCTGCGAGTGGGTACAATTTTACTTCTGATCGAATTTATCATGATCTGACACTATATTTTCATCTAAGCCTCGCAGGAGCCATTGCCGGGCTACTTTACTTCCTCTACCTCGTGAAGAAAACGACTGCCAAACAAGCCATCGACACACGGGGCCTGAGATGGTTCTCTGCCCATTCGCTTAAGAAGCTCGCGCTTCCCGGAAGGTGGACATTTACGGAGAGTGCAGTTCGCAACGCAATATAGTATGGAAATATCATCGTCACATGAATCAAGCTGATGGCCTCGAAAGCTTGTGGCAGATCCATGGCGTGGTTTCAATGGGACAGGCATACGCGACTGCCTGGGGTGTGTTCAACACGATAAGATGGGGTATCATTATGGTTCCAGTGAACGCACTTGAGGCGACCTCGAACACATTCGTGGGGCATAGGTGGGGTATGGTACACCCGAAAACAAAACATTCTTCAGGTGCATCGTGGTCTGATATAAAATGTTTGTCCTCTCTTGTGACCTTCATGCACTGCACCACTGACAGACGAAAACTCTGATCAACAGTCATAATAATGCCAGCATTGCGCTCGGTCCTTATTGTTCTTCTTATTGAATTCCCATTATTCGGTGCGTTCTCTGTCTCTGGTTTAGAGCAATTTGCGCGGTACCTCTCCGATTCGGATGAGGTGGCCAAAATCACGGCAATGATGTGGAAGAGTATCGACTGGTGCTATATCTGTTATGGTATCTCAACGCAGCTCGCAACTATTTTGTTGGCGACAGAAACAAAATGGTCCGTACATTGTGATTTAAGTGAATGGTAGATTCTGATATGTTTTATGACCCAGGTACCTCTACCAAAGCCTCATCTCGAACCTATTTTATGCACTTCCATGGGCTATTGCTCTCCCTCTCATTGGTATAACGCCAGATACAGCTTGGAAATACCATAAATGGGTTTTGTGAGTTTTCTTTGTCGCTTTTGTGATCTATGACTTGATTTATCTTCATTCATCACAGCGGAGGAAGTCTTGTCGTCAGTCTTGGGATTATCATTGTCATGGACGGTCTTTGGGCACTTCGGTTACGGAGGGGTTCTTTTTCCTGGTTCAAGTTACGGAACACCTGAAGGTTGGTTGACCTTTAAGTTGAAAGTGTTTTGGTCAACTTGAAAGTACTATGGTGTTCCAATTGCTCGAATGTTATTTTCTGTTCTATCAGATATCCTTCCACCTTCTGCAGCGCCGAACCCTTTTCAAGTAGCGATATAAGTAGCTGGGCTGCAGCGAAAGAAAGAAAGAGTCTCGCTTCCTAGATAGTAAATAGATAAGATTCGAGGTTCAAGTGGCGGTGCAAACACAGCTTTCTCTTCGGCATCTTCCATGCGTCCCCTTGCTCCTCGCCGAACGTTCGCCAGCTCGAAATGCGCGTCAAAATCGACAGAACGCGTGTAACTGTGCGCATTAACTGAATCTCGCATATATTGGATTAATAATAAAAGGCTGTTAGCGTACGTGTTCTTGATTTTCCTTCACAGCAGCAGACTGAGTTATGTGATAGGACTTTGGAACCGTCATTGGCTCTACTTGGAGTCGAGGAAATATCACAACAGCTTTTATCCCTCTCAAGAAGCTGTGGACGAGAATCGTTCATGGGGATACCAGAAGGCCAGGATCAGGATGAGCTCGGATGTGGACCCAATACTATATAGTGCGTTCGAAACTCTAATATTTATTTCTTCTTCTCTCATAATCAAGTAGGCCCGCAGACACAGTACCAACCTACCTGACACCAGCCTCGCTCCTTTTAGCATCGTCCGTACATGCACGCGTGCCAAAATCTGACTAGGCATGCACCCGCGAACCTCCAATAAGACTACATCGATCAAGCATAGCTCAGCTTACCTCTCTACCGCAACTTTAATACTATCGCATTTGTCGGCGACCCCAGGCTGCATTCTAGCATGCTTATCCTCCGACCCATCCGGAGCCGGCGACACCACCCTATTGTCGTCATACAACTCGCGCAATCGCTATTTCTGCTCATATTTTGGCCACCACTCACCGCAGTACGCACCCAGCCCACACACGCCCAGGCACATGTACCCGGCTGCGAACCTTATCCTCTTCTCTTCAACTAGCCCACTCTGGCCATTCCGTGCTGTCGTCCAGTCCTATTCCTTTCCCACTAGCGACGCTGCCCTCGGTACGGCCTCCAACACTTCCTGCACTGCTAGCGCTAGCATCAATTCGATCTACTTCATCGCACCCGCCTTCTCACGTGCATACTAGTGACCCGCACTTGGCCTTGTAAACATCGCCAACATTATCGCCTGCCCGCTCTCCTTCGCCCCTCATCATCGGGCTCGTGTGGCTCACGCAGTGTCGCCATCGAGTGAATCGAGCTGCAGGGCCTAGCCGCTCAACTCTATTCACTGGCGTCTTCCTCTCCTCGTCGTCCCTTTCGACTTGAGCATCCAACTCTTCCGGGACCGCTGGCGTCGGTTCCATAGCACCCGCCTGCCTTTCCACGCGCATATAACCAACCTGCCCTCGCCCCACCTCGCAAACATCCCCAACATCATTGTCCTGCGCTCTCCTCCGGCCCTCTCCATGGGCATCGCGTGGCCCACACAGCACCGTATGCTCGACTATCTCCACCGGTTCCTTTCTTACCCAGGGCAGCACCGGCCTCGTCGTCGCCACTACCAGTCACACCGCTGCCGTCGCTAATGATCTTCTGGGCACTCGCTAACGCCCTTGTCGCCGCTCAGGGCGTCGAGGACAGTAGTCTGAGCTCCTTTGGTCATCATGGCGCATATGATGTGAACGAGAGGCGGTTGATGATGTTTTACCTTGTTCTGGGTGTTCGTTCATCTTCAGCCAGTTTGCAGGGCTCTTCTTGGGAAGGGACCATGCAGTCACGGTACGTCCACTCGTCTTTGTTTATCTATTCTCTTCGCTCACGATTCTCGCAGTCTTCGCAGCAAAAGATCGACGGCTCGTTCCTGGTGACCGTCCTGGAGATGGCTGCGGTGGGTTGGTTGTTCCCCGCTTGGGGAGGAGCACGACGAAAGGTATGCTTTGTTTTCTCTACAGCCTGTTACCCCCTACACTCTATACTCATCATCTCATTCAGTCGTTTGTTCCGACTTTGCGCCTCTTCCCTTGTTCACCGTTGCTGCTACCTTTTGCCCTGCCTCGGAGGCCCACCACTATGTACTCCCGCGTTCGAGCCAGTGCCTGCGTTCAGGGAAGGAGATGCGCTCCGTAGCCAGCATAACTGGTTCATGGATGGATGGACAGAGGACGTGTCCCTGCGATCTTCCAGGCTCGGCGCTCATTGAGGTCGCGCTCGCAGGCTGGGATGTGGGGGTTTTGTGCACGGTAGGCCTTGGGTAAGCACAGGCCTCGATGTAGATGATGATGTCGGATCTAGGCTGGACTTCTTTAGCAGGCGCTTATACGGTGGTCGTGCACTTGTTGATTTCGAGTGTTGGTAGCGGATGGAAGCCGTGTCGTGGTAATGTGCCCAGGGAGATAGTCGGCCGAGTCTACTGACCTTTTTTCTACACGTGCGTGGGGCTGGCTCAAGGCGGCCCTTCTTGACTACCATTGGTGGCATGCCAGGTCGACGACACCCGTAGCATAGAGTCCTCGTTCGAGAGGGCCTGTCGCTGTGGGTTTTGTTTTCTTCATGGCTTCATGGCTTTCGTTTCATGTTTCGTTTCGTTTCCAGGTGTTTTTACCTTTCTATCGGTGCGCTAACCCCTCCCTTCCGTTCCTGGTACATAACACTAGGCACATATGTACCAGATTGACCGAGATCATGTACACGCAGTGCCCGAAACTATACCTTGCTCCCGCATACTGGCAGTGAGGAATCAGAAGATAGCTACCTCCTTTCTCCCCTTTTCGCAGTATCTGATACTTTATCCCTTGGATACATGGCACATACTCTAATTCCCTTGAATCTTTGCCCCGCCCTTCCGCACTAATTTGGCATTAGTACATGGGCCATGTATATGAATCATACGATGTTCCAGTGTATGGAATATGGATGCGCAAACGCCGCTCGACGACGCTGGCTTGTTTCACATTTGTCTTTTCTCCTTGCGCCTTCATCCCCTTTTCACCATGAGCACGTATCATGTATTAAAAACGCGATAGTTCGAGAATAGACATGTCCTTTTACCCTCTGCTCTATCCTCTTAATGATTTTGTGCCTGTAAGAATGTATCAAACACAGGAACGGCGTCCAGAGCTGCGTTTACGAGTGCCCATTCATTTTCACGGTAAAAGATCTCTCTCAGTGCTGCCCGAGAGCGCTTTTCGCCCAGTTCAGTCCAGCGCTCTCTAGGTGAAACCGGAGTGTCACGGACTCCATAGGGATAGAAGGGGATTTCCTCATGAGTGGAGGACATTTGGGCGATTGTTCCGAATGCTGCACGGGACCAGCATTTATGATAGCACACCTATCAATGAGTAGATGTTGCGTCAACTTTCAATTTCCTACTGGGTCTCGAATGTGGCACTCCGGACACCTACCCACGGAACTACAAGTTCTAGAGAAAGCGACTTCACGACTGTGTCGAGGGGGATGTCAAGAAGCTCGGGTGCGGCCTCATTCATGATGTCGTTATATCCATGCCGGGAGGCATAGTTGAACACTTCTGCTGGGTGCAGAGGGAGTGTAAGTCTTGACAAGGCATTTTGGTTAGAACTTTTCCGAAAACCACAAGGCGCATAATATCCTTACTTCATACGCACACGGCAGATATTCATCGCAGCATAGACTTCATATTTCTCAGCAGCCTCGGCGAGGGGTGCGAGGACTTCGAAAGGAGTCGCGTCGAGGTGAGGGTGGCGTTGGGGGTAGATGAATTGGAAGAGCAGCTCAAGCGTCTCTGAGGTCTCATCACGCAGCTCGACGATCTCCCCTTGTGTGTCGAACTCCGGTGGTGGGAACGCTCCGGTGTGGGTCTCGAGGTTGCGGCGGTGGATGCGGAATATGACGTTGTCGCTCGACCGGAATGAAACATCTGCATCGCCCGAGTTGACTTGTCAATATAAAAAAGAACACATTAGCAGTATTTCGGGGTGCTCTAGGCAGGATCCGTACATTTTTCTGATATTTTGGCCGAGTCGCTCATGCTTGCGGCTGCAAGGATGTGGTTGAAAGGTGGGAGGAGCAGTTTTCTGCAGTGTTTCACATTCTTCTATGCAGGGAATATTTCTGACCAAAAAGAAGCTGCATCTAGGCTGGTCTTTTCATAGCAAGGTGGAAGATGCGTCGAATGAGCGGATCCGGTTGACACTCACTATGGGCCCTGAATCGGGTTATTTTCCCCAGTCAATAACGGGGCCTAAAAACCTGCTCACCAGGTCAAGGTGACTTGTTCAACTGGGCATACCGGGTTATCAATAACAGGTTAATTTCGAGTAAAAATAACCAGTTAAATGAAACACTTTACTAGGTAAAATTGTTGGTTTATTTGAACCCGTTAGCCAGGTTATTTTCAAGCCTGTTACGATTACTCGATAAACGGGTCAATATACCCCGCTTGGGGGTCCTCTTGCCACGTATTTGACTGATATTATATATATTGTATACCATTATGGACATGTACAAGATTTATT
>JABCKI010000363.1:0-15306 GCA_018282025.1 Sphagnurus paluster
AAACAAGCCTGATGAGTCTTTAAAAGACGAAACTAGGTAGTGCTGTTTTTCAACAGCCTAGTCGCTAAGTTTCCCCAGCCTTACTCATCGTAGTACTTATCGCTCTGTAAAAAGAGATATCTCCCTTGCTAAGTTTCCCCAGCTCTACTCATCGTAGTAACTATCGCTCTGTAAAAAGAGATATCTCCCTTGCCCCGACCTCGCCATGTATGGTGCTGTCCTGACAGCCGAGGTGCGTCATGTTTTTCATGCATATTCGTCGATATACTGACCCTTTGATCTTTCAGGTGTATCCCACGCCGCACACTGCCATCCTGTGCGAAGGATGCCACTCCTGCCATTGTCCCTACGCTCGCGGGCCATGCCACAAGTGATGCCTGTCGTCACAGAGTATTGGGTGCTGTTCACTGTTACAATATCCTCGTGAGAACGGAAGGATACACTTCCTGTGCGACAGAAACCACCCGGCGACCAGGATTCCGTTGGCTACGACTGCCCTCGTGTGAACCCATGGGCGTAGGTGCGTCTACATATTCGTCGATATACTGACCCTTTAATTTGTCAGGTGTATCCCATCCTGGACGTCCATCACGATTCCACCGCCACACAGGGCTCGATAGAACGACGCCACATGCCAATAAATACCCGTAGATTACATCCTTGTACCCTGACCTCTTTTTTTTTTAATAAATGCGCCCTTCGGGGGGGGCTAATCCCTGGCCAAATTTTTTAACTTGAGGGGGAACCTATGTTTGAAGAAGGCATTTTTTTCATGTTTATTCCTGTTTTCTGCCCTCTCATTGGCTCAATGTCATGCCTTTTCACCGTGATACCCCTCGAAAAACGCGTTCAAAATAGCCTCCTCGACGCGTCATGCACTCGAAATTCACCCAATCCACCACACAATCACTCGAAAACGCGTCCAAATCAACCCATAGCCCCACAGGAACTCAATCCCAATCCCACACCCATAATTAAAGCATAATTAGATTCTTTTTTCTCAACCTGTGGGGTGCATGTTCGTATGGATACAGAAATACCTAGAGTGGAGTCTGGCGAGCCATAGGAGAACGTGTGTGCGTATGGTTGGGGTATGATGTAAGAGCGGTGAGGTGAGGTAGTCCATAGATACAACAACGAAAGCAAAGCGGCGATACGATAGGCAGTAGGTTTAGAGATATATGAGATATATAGAAACGACGATGGGCAGGAGACGAGAGACGAGAAACGTGAACAACCAATACCCAGCACGAGCACCAACGTGCCTACTCCTCCTTCGACGACCCCCCAGATCCCGACACCGATGCCCCTCCATTCGCCTCCTCCGCAGCATCAACAGCCTCCAACAGATCCATCTCCGCATCTCCCTCCCCATCCTCCTCGCCCCCCGCACCCGCGCCCGCCATACGCATCGCCACATCGCCATCCCCCAACACCTCCCCCACCATCCCCTCGATCTCCGCATCCGCATCGGCGTCCTCGTCCGCCTCCTCCCCCTCCGCATCGACGTCGACGACCGAGCTGTCGCCAGGCGAGCGCGAGCTGCGCTTGCCTCCGGGTCGACCGAGGCCTAGTCCTAGTCCCGCTGGCGAGCCCTTCTTGCCGTGCCCATGTCCGTGTCCGTGCCCGTTGCTGTGGGCGCTGTTCCGCGCCGCCGACGTGGGGAAGTCGTCGAGGAGCGCGATGGACGGGCCGGGGCTTGGTGGTGGTCGGGTGTGTGAGTGCGAATGTGCGTGGGCGTGCGCAGGGAGCGTGTCGGTGCGGTGGATCGGCTGCGAGCGGGGCTGGGAGCCCGACTGCGCGTGGGACTGGGATTGCGAGTGAGAATGGGACTGGGAGGAGGACGGGCGCTGGGGAGGCTGCTGCGCTTGTTGCTGCTGATGCTGCTGCTGCTGCTGGAGTTTTTGTTCCAGTTGGGCTTGTGCTTGAGCCTGCGCCTGCGCCTGTTGCTGAGCATCAGCCAAGGTACCGCGTCGTTCGACGCGCTTCATCTTCTTGCGGCATCTGTATATGAAATCGTGTTAGCTTTGTCGTTGAGGGAGAAGACGAGGTATTCAGTGAGCACGAGTGGGAAGAACCAACCCCAGGAAAGGGCGAATCCGAGCTATCGGACTCCACCGCGATACATCGACGTCAGATCGGAATGTTAGCTCCCATTAGAACCCCAACACGAGGGGCCGCAGGTGAGCACAGCCCACAGATCGAGCATTCAATCTGCCTCGACGTCAGGAAGCCATCGATCCACCACCCAAGACACCACCACCGATACACACACACCACACGCAACATCGCCTCGGAACCGCAAGAGAAAAAAACCCCTACTCACCGATCGCACACTGTCCCAGGCCCCATCGGCCCCGGGCCCCATTTCTCCACGCACTTGCCGTCCTTGTAGCGGCCGGCCATGCCGCACTGGCGGCAGATGCGTTGGCCCTGCGCGTTCGTCGCAGGGAAGATGGTACCGGGCGCAGGGGACGCGTCGACAGCTGCCAGGGAGGGTGATGACGCTGCGGCTGCTAGCGAGGGCGAGGAGGATGCTGTAGGTGGGAGATAGAGTGTTAGTTTAGATGTCAAGGGAAGATGAGTAGAATAGACGAAATGGGAAGGTATGAGACGACCCGTCGACTCGTGTATTCACACGGAGGATGAGGAGGGGAGGTGAAGAAATAGAAAAATGAAGATATGTGCAGTCACGAACAGAGGAACGAAAGTGAAAAAGAAAGGCTGAAAGAAAAACGTACCAGTGGCGTTACTCGAATTCGCGGCGGCATTGGCGTTCGTCGCCGAAAACTTGCTCTTCTTCACCGGTGCGCCGGTGACGACAGGCGCAAAGATATGCGTCTGGAACTCACGGGCCTGGCCAGGCTGGGCGTGAGGGCCGACGCTGCCTGGTGGAGGCGCAGTAGGGGGCACGATGACGCCCTGCTGCGTCTGGGGCGCACTCTGCTTGGGTGCCGCGCGGTACGCGTCGTGAGGCGGATAGTCCGCGGTGTAAGCACGACGCACGGCATGGGCGTCGTGTGACTCGAATGGTGGAGGCGCGTAAATCTGCGCGTGGGTGTGGTGGGAGCGTGGGCGCCGGTGCTGCTGCTGTGGTGGTGGTGGTTGCAGGTGCTGCTGCTGTTGTTGCTGTTGCTGTTGCTGATGTTGTTGCTGCTGTTGAGCATGCTGTGGGTGTTGTAGGTGATGTTGTGGGGCTTCGGCGACGTTGCCGTTGCCGTTGGTGGCTCCGTTCGCCTGGGCACCGTCTGTGGTGGTGGCGAGGAGCATCTCGTCGACGCTGAGGGACGAGCTGGAGGAGCGGGACGACGAGCGCGAGTGCGTGCGTCCATGAGGGTGGGCCGAGGATGACGGCTTGTTGGAGTGTTCTCCCGGTGGGAGTATCATTCGTGGTGCGGCTGGGGGCTGGGCGTGGCCATGATGATGGTGACGCGGTGTATCCATGTACATCGCGTTCTAGAGAATGATTAGTACCGAGTTTGTGGCCACAATAGTTCGGTACTCACCGAATCGTATTCGCCGCGCGACTTCTTGTTGGGCGGCATTCCGTAGCCGTCTACGCTAGGCGTCCGCGGTCGCCTGGTGCCGGTGGTGCTCGGATGAGGCGGAAGTGGCGGGAATGGCGTGGCAAACGCCCGGCCTCTGGTGGGCCTTCCGCCGAGAGTGGGGATCGGAGGAAACGTGATTGGGGCGCCGCCATCGACGACGCGAGCGAATCCTGCACGGGCATCGACGGATGCAGCGTCGAGCTGGCTCAGGTACTGGCTGAGCTGGCCCCAGTTGTCGGTGAGCTGGGCGCGACGGGCCTCAGCGTCGTCACGGGCTGCCTCGGCGGCTCGTGCGCGTTCTTCTGCAGCCGTGATGAGCGCGATGGCCTCGGCGTGCATGGTTGGGTTTGGGTTGGCTGGATCGGGCGCAGGGAGGTTGCGGATGGCCTTGAGAGACGAGGCGAGTCGTTCAGCCTTTTCGGCTCGATTGCGTTGAGAGGTGACTTCGCGGCGTAGAGAGTCGACCTCTTGGAGACAGTCGGCGAGCATAGAGGCGAGCGTCGCCGGCGGAGTGCCGTTCGGCGGCAGCGTGAGCGGCGGTGGCGGAGAGCGGTGGTTGACGGTGGGCGGGGTCTCTGGGGAGACGTCCATGGTTGTATGTAGTGGGAGGGAACAAAAGGTGGGGGCGGCAAATCAGTCAACGCCATGATGTCCCCGCCCGGTTCATATCCAAATCCAAATCCCAGACCACGCCGCTACCCCCTGGCATTTTCCGCGGTTTTTCGCCGTTTGGGCCGCTTTTTCTCTATATCGGGACAACACGGAGTCGGCACCGCCCATCCGGTTGCACCATCACGCGCGCTCGGCTCGGCCACGAGGTACGGGGACCCCAGCCACCGCTTGTGTCAGGCAACGCCCGCGGCGCGTGGCCCGCCACGCCTATCAGACGCCGACGCTATGGCGCCCTGAATCCCTAGTCGGCCTCCTTATCACCGAGGATCCCGAAACGCGTGGTTCCTGCACGCAAACCGTGACACTGTTCACTCTCTAACGACACGCGTTTCTCCTACGCCGCCACTTCCTGCCATGCCTCCTCTTCACGGCTTGCTCTCTCAACATCTCGTCATCTCGTCTCTGCGCAACTACGCGCATTTTCGATGTTACTGCTCATCCCCAAATCACCACGCCAACCTCTTTGATGGCTGCTTCTCCGCCCCTCCTGTGTTCGCGCGGCCCTCGCTACCAGCCTAGACCTTTCTTCTTGTCGAAAAGACGCGAATTTCGCTTCTGAGGTGCTTTCTCCCTACTTGCAAGTACACCTGACACTCATCCCCATTACCACAGCCTAACCCAAAATCCGATGCCACCTTCTCAACCCCGCGGAGCTGATCTTTTGCTTTAGTCTTGCCAGGCGCCTCTTATACTCCTGTAACGTCGCCACCGCCGCCACATTCTTGGACCATGCTCCTTGCGTGCAGCATACACTTTCAGCGTCATCTTTCAGGCTCCGGTCCGATCGCGCACAACATACGACATACCAGCACAGCCCCTCCTGACCAGAAATCCCTGAGCACCTCGTAGCCTCGTTCATTCTTTCTCCTCACCGGCACCAATGACCAGCCCATCGATATCGGCTCATTCATTCATTCATTTATTTCCTCAAACACTGTCTATCTGCCTAAACACGCGTCCATCGCGTTTACCGCCCTACTCTGCCCAACACTGCCCACGGGTTCTGCCTCAGCACACCTCCTACCACCGCCTTTCGTGGTCACGCGGTACTTTCGATGAAAGACGCATACAGCTGGCTCACGCTGAGCTCACTTCACTTATGCACACACATCCGTGCGGTACGAACTCCCAAGACACCGCGTCATTGGCATTAACGGTGAATATGCGTCCACTGATGGATATCACACATCACGCCTACACCAACGGCATTTCCATCGCACCAGGCAAGCGCCCCGCCGACACGGATCACGCGAAGGCCAAGAAGGCCCACGCTTTCGCGCTCCTTCCAAGCTCCCGTCACTCTTCCACTCCCAGCCGCCTTACGCGGGACGCACGCGCACACGCACACACCCAGGATCAACATCGGAGCTTCCACGCACCTCGACCCGCCATACTCCATACTCGATGTCAGTCGTGTCTACCTAGCCCTGGCTCGTGCTAGCTACTCCGCTGCCATCCTACTTCGCGACTCACACGCACGGAGCCCGCAGCCCGTAGCCTGCAGGCGGGGCCACGTATCGCTGGCGGCTGATTAGACATTTCGGCCACGCACGCCCTCAACGCGTCATTCGGCGCGCACCTCGGGGCGCAGGGCGCTCATATGGTGGGATGCGCCGGTGGGCTCGGAAGTGCCTGTGCAACGTGCGTACATTGGACCGCTGCTTTGCCGACTGCCGACTGCCGACTGCCGACTGCCTCAGGCGCTCGCGTTCCTGGTGTTGGTGTTGCGTGGTGTGATTTGACGTTTGACGCCTGACCATGCTCGGCTTGTGTCGCGTGGTTTCTCTTCCGCTTTTCCGTATTTTCTGGCAGGTGTTGCACTTTTAGTTTTAGGCTTGCACTCCAGTACGCTTTTCGGAACCGTACTTACTGGCCATGGTAGGCAGGTTCGCGGATGGAGAAGGCTTGGGTTTTGAGTTCGAGGTTGTCGCTTACGCTTCGTTCTATCTCTACGGACGTCGATTGCCGCACAGTTCGATACTCTTGCCTGACCGTGACGCCACACATGGTGCGCGCAACGTTCGCACAGGTCCCCTCTCCCTGTCCACTTCGCAAGCGCGGGAACTGATCACACAAACATGTTTTTCTAGGTTCAGCCACATGCTGCGGCGTGTCTTGACTCTTCTCGTCATTCATGTGAAGAGAAGGTACTTATTTTTGGATCTCTATTTTTTCTGTTCGTCTTTTTTTCCTCACCTCAAACATATACAGTGCTCCACACTTTCACTTTGTGGCGCTCCATCGAGGCGTTATTTTCGCTGTAGATGGACGGACGTCTGAGACGACTGGGATGACTCATCGATCCCTTCCCCCAGTCCCAGTTCGCTTATTGCTTATCGCTGTGCCATCAGCTACTCCTTCCTCTTCTGTGCTAGTGTGCTACCAGCGACCACGCAACATCGTTACACGGCACACCAGGGACTGGTTTCTCCACACGGGGCTACTGCTCCTACTACCTAGCTCCTTGTAACGCGGGGCTCGGCTCGGTCGATCATCTTGCCCCACCACCATTGTGATTTCATGTCGAGGTTCTCGTTGCGGAATGGACCGTTAGCCCAATCATGCGCAGTGTTCATTGTATTATTGTTTCTGGTTCTATTCTCGGTTCCCATGACGTCTGTCACTGCTAGTGGCTGTAATTGGGTATCCTTGTCCTTGTCAGCCTTCATTTTGTCCCAGACCGGGGAGAAACTTGCTGCTGTGCGCTTGCGCTCTGGATCCGACTCGCAAATGATCGTGGATGCGAGCAAGTCCTTGAGAAGCGCTAAACTCTTCGTGGACAGGCTATTTCCAGTTGGTGGGCACACATCATCCATTTTATCAGTGACGTCGCGCAAGGCTGAAAGCTGTGCCGCTTTCCTTCCAGCAGGTGTATCTCGGAGAAATAGGTGCCAGTGCGTGCCAGATGGCCTGGTCATATGCATAGGAAAACGTATTGACAACTGTCGAGTACTGACAGTGTTCGATGAACGCCATTGCGCGTGTGATTTGGGTTCAGTGCGCCCGCAGGCCGATTTTGCCTCCGTCTCGGTGGTGGTTGATCAATGATCTTGATTCGTGATGGTACCTACCGCTTGCGTGTGTGGTTCTCCGTTGTCTCAGCGCGCGCGCGCCCCTTGGCCCCGAGCCCCGATGGACTCGCACCTACTCGCACACGCCATCGCATATCATCGACGATGGTGATTCGCATCAGCAGTGCATACGCCGCCCGCCGCGATCCGCGTTACTTTGACGGTTCGTGCGACGTCCACGCGTGGACCCTGGGCGCCGTTTCTCGTCATGATTTCGCGCGCATGATCAAGGTTCTTCTTCCCCAGTCAGACAGGCAGTGGCAGAGACAAACAGATGGGCTGGTAGGCAGGTAAGCAGGCAGGCAGCCCCTTCCCCGTGGTGTGCTCAGGCTAAGCCGCATCGAGCAGGCCGAGGCTCGAGACGAGCGCCGTTTCATTTCGCTTGCAATGACGGCCCTTGGTAATCCCCGCAGCTCCGTCGCCGTGATCCCGCCATCTCCTATTGCCGGTTCTTAGTCCGAAAAGGGAAGGAAGGTGCTTCTGGGGTCCTGCTGCACGGCACGCCCGCCGCATGGACTGGGAACGTTCTGCGCAGAACAAGAGACGCCACGTTAGGGCGCAGCTGCGTGTAGCTGGCTGCTTCCAGCCTCGTCACTTCTATTTTTCCCTTGTTGCCACCGCGGCCCGCGCTTATCCTCGTACTCGACTTTGTCTATTCTCGTCGCCCGCAGTCAAGCTCAACCTTTGCCGCCAAACCTCCGAGGGGAATTCGCCGCTGCCTGCTACGTCCGTCCCCCCAATGAAGGTCACATTCGCCCGACTCGTATCTCTTGACGTCCTTCTCCCATCTCTCCAGCTTCGGATAACGACAGCCATCATCCACCCGGATCTTGCGACGACTTTCTGACTGGCAAGTGTGCGGCAACGCTGCGTCCATGACCGACTCTTTATCGATCTTTATCCTCGCGCATCAATTTCTGTCTGGACAGCGCCTCATGGCCTCCTTACTTCACCCGGTGGCGTCCAGTTCCAATACTTCAGGGACCTGCCCTCCCCGTATCTCGTGTTTCGCCAGCCTGGCCATCCCTTCCGGCGCTCCGTCCGCTCCCATGTGATGCATTTGATTGTCTATTACTACTCCAGTGTCTCAGTATTTCCTCTATCCTCGGGGCGCGAAGCCCCGCAACTTTGTTTCGCCGAGTCACCACCTGTCCGCGCCGCAGCTGGTAGCTGCTTACATCTCCCGGCGACGAGGCTGCTCGAGCAGATCCGAGTGCCCGGACCTGCGTAGGAACCCTGTGTCTGAGATGATGACAGGGTCCTGTCTTCGATGGGATGGTACGTGACGGGCCCCCCGCTCGCCCATGCCGTCATCCATTGCCCATTATCGTGAGCGCCTCGAGGCAGCGGCTGTGGACATGTCCCACATCCAAACTATGTATACTCTTTTGCGCGCCAGTTTCATCGATGAGGGCTGATAAACCGATCGCCATCGATTGAGCGTACGCTTACCATCCCCAGTCTGCGGGGCAATGCCACCTTTTTTCCGCCGTTCGCCTAGGACGTATTTAACCCCTCCAAGGCTTCATTTTCATTTCATTTCTCCAGCGCGCTAGGCCTCTCTTGTGCTCATGTGAAACAGGGAAATCGGGAATGACATAGTTCATATAAGACTTATCAAGTCCGCGAGCATTGCCGCGCCTTGAGAGATGATGCTCCGTGACCCAGCCCCCCGGGGTCCGAAGACGCTCGTGCATCATGTATCATGTCATGCCATCGCTCCCTCCCCTCGAGGACCGGTCAATTACAAGAGCGCCCCACGGGCTGAGACATAATCGAATTGGCTTGCCCCACCTCTCTTTTGGTCCGATTATCGTCCTTTTCGAGCGTCGACTGTCAAGTGTCTCCGAGCCGCCGTCGTGCCGCCGTCTCTGCATTCATTCCACCAAGTGTCTATCAGATATAGATGCAGTACACGCCCCCAGCTCCGCGCTTCTCGTGCTCGGCGGTTCCCGACCCATGTCCGGGCGCGTGGGCGGTACTACCCACATGGTCGTACGTGTACCCTCATATTCAACCGAACTTTAGGCGCCCCCGTCGCGTTTGCTGTGTGCTGTGCGTTGGGAGGTGCGGCCAGTTTTATCCGTCCATCGATGACGATGCCTCTCGTCATGGTTCTGCGTACACGACCCCTGCGTGCTTATCTTCTTTGACATCGGCTATAGCAGCCTCGCTTCAATGCGACACCGTGCATGGTCATCTGCACCTGTAATTGTGATTGACTGCCATCTTCTTGAGCTGTGTACGGCATTCTGAGAGTGTCAGTAGACAACAATACACTTGTGTGTATTCTGAGGTTCGAGGAATGAATCGAGTGACGCCGTGCGTCTTATTTTACACCCCCGCAGTCCGTTTAAAATCGTACTACTACTAATGCAACATCTCTAATGCAGATAACGCTACGTGTGGCTTGGGCGATTATGCGGTTCGCTTTGATGGAGCCACAAGATTGATAACAGAATGGAGGAACGACTGATGATGTCTATCTCTATATCGATTTCCAAAGGAGACGAACCAACTCACGCTCATTCAACGCCAGGCGTCGCCGAACTAATCAAAATATCGTAAGCATCTCCTCGTTCAGGACCGTAGTTTTTACCACCGGTTGACATTCGTTCTCGATAGCCTGCCCTTTTGAAAATTCAGTATCACCCAATGAAGTTTACCTACATCAGGAAAAACACTTGTCTACAGGGCTATGTAGATGTACCATAGCTCTACCGTAGCTCTACAGAGATCTACATAGACAAGTCTATTTCAGCAGTTGTCTACTGACATCTACAGAGCATCAGTAGATGTGGTAGACATGTTTCAGTTTTTTCTGATGTAGACAGAGAATACGAATGCCTTCTCGCTCGCTCATAGTGCACCAAGAGACGCCCCCATCACTCATTTTCGTGTTTCCAGCGTGCACGAATGGCGATCCATGCGCCTTTCTCCCGAGTCCATAGTTGTTAGAAGCGGAAAGATAAAAATAGCTGAAGGAGCGCGTGGGTCTCAGTTTTCGTGAAGCTTTCTTCTCATATTCCAGCTCCGAAGACCACTGGCGTGCGCCACTTGGAATGACTTTCCGATTTTCGGCGCTGCCCTGTCGTTCGAAGTAAACAAATTTTCTCCATAATAGAACGAATCGTCAAAATCCTCCTCCCCGCGTGTCCGAGTTTGGAGTTTGCACTAGTCATAATAAGCGTCTCTTTTTATACCCCCTCCACGCCCGCATTTCCAAGACGCATGAGTTGATCAACCTGCTTATTGCCACGCGCCCAGTATTGTTACGAAAACTTGTCGCTGTCGAAGCAAACGTGACGTGCCATTGCGAAACTCTTAGCCTGAACCTGTTCCATTCTACGTGCGTGTAATTCCTTTTTTCCTTCCTCTTTGTGTCAAGAACTAGAAATAGCAATAAAAATTTGGACACAAAGATACTACCTACTATTTACATGGTGAGAAAAATATCTACTCGACGCTCCTCGAAGTTATATTTACACTGTAAGAGTGCCCTTGAGGCGGATATCCCTGCTGCTTGCGCCTATTGAGATACCATGGCTACCGGTGGGTACTCTCCAGCGCTGTGCCGCAACATCCCAGAAAGCAAGATCATAGCGGGAGAGTTGGATTGTCACCGTCTTGCTCTGTCCAGCCTCGATGTAGACGCTATCGAAACCCTTCAAGTTCTTTGGCGGAGAGTTCGCAGAGGCGGGTGGCGTGGTATACAGTTGCGGAATCTGTAGGAATGCGTAAATTAGTCCGAGCACAGCAGATTGATCTAATTTTCGAATACGAACCTCGTGGCCAGCTACAGGTCCGGAATTCTTGATGGTAAACGTCACTGTAACGACTTTTGTGTGGAGCCTATGAAACTTCAATAAGCACCTATCGATTTTAGGTATAGCTCGAAGGATTAATCACCATGGGTCAAGTGCAGATCCGGTAGGCGCAGTTCCTCCAACGGTGGAGCCCGAGACCGCGAGGCCTGAATAGTCAAATTTGGTGTATGAAAGGCCAAAGCCGAATTCGAAACGCGGGGCAATGTTCTTCGCGTCGAAGTGTCGGTAGTCAACAAGGAGTCCTTCGCTATATGGCACTTGCAGGATCGCAGAGTTGGAGTTGTAGAGCACTTTAGCTGAGTAGTCGTTGATGCTCTTTCCAATTGTATAAGGAAGGCGTCCACTAGGAAAGCGCTGGTGTTAAAACGTGGCGCGTGGTACATAGCGATATGACGCACCTTGGGTTATAGAGACCATAAAGAACATCGGTGAGCGGATTGCCTGGTTTAAAAACGCATCAGGTGACGGATTATACTCTTCCTGAAAGCTGCACTGACCGGCTTCCTGTCCAGGGAGGCCGCTCCAGACCTGGATCAGAATCCTCAGCCTCATGCCTGATTATATACATCGGTCGACTATGTACTTACCACTGCAGTGACTGAGGGAATAAAATCAATAAATGAAACGTGGTACGATTGTAACGTAACACGAACCATTAGGGTTGTTAATCCATGCCTCCATAGTGATGGGGCCAACGCTATTGACCACAACAATCGTATTGGCGTTTGCGCTGGCTACTTTTGCAACCAAAGCATCCTGAAATAGATATTGAGATGATTAAATCGAGGAAGAAGTAGTATGGCTCAAGGTAACTGACCCCTCCATGCCATGCCTGGAGATCGTTTCGGTCTCCCGCATTTCCTAGGCCCAGCCGTTAATTAGGGGAAGTGCAAATGTGATAGCACGCTACCTTCAACGGTTATGTATCCCTCTCCGGAATTAGCTATTTCGATGTGTTTTAAATAAAGTGGGCCACGTGCTGACACAGAAAATATAACACACCTACAACGAATACAAGGGCAACGTCTTTGCCCTTGGCAACGTTTGCAGCAGCATTCAAGTCATTATCGACCAAAGAAGATGTAACGGTCGTTCCAGAAGCCTTGGCTTTCGCCGTGATCGCGTCAAGAGGCTGAAAATGAAAGATTGTTAAATCCCCGGAAGAGTCCTAGAAAGAATACCACGGACAGTGATCAGATAAGGGAATTCAGCGGTTCCACTACCCCAGCCTATATCTATGTCAGACATCCCTTAACATATTTAGAAATAGATACTCACCGACAGCGAGGACACCATCAGTTGCGGCCCTGTCACCATAGCTGGAAGCAAGTTAGTGTATTTACATTAAAAAGTGCTCTACGTCGACCAACCCGTTAGGACCCTTGGAGCCAGGACCGGCACCATTACCAATAATTCCGATCGACTTCGGAGATTTGAGTGGGAGTGCGTTGTTCACGTTCTTGAGCAGGACGGTGGACGCAGCACCAATGGTGCGGATAATGCTGTGAAGGGGATCAAAATCTGTGCAGGATGGCAAGATCGGACGACTACTTTTTGTGGTCTCCTTGGACGTTGGCGTTTGAATTTTTCGGGTCGGTGGTTGGGAATCCAGAATCCTGTTTGACCAGATACCTGCCCGAGGTAGTGCGAATGAGAAGATTGCGAAAGAGTCAAGGAATCACTAGATGACGCCTTACCATGCTGCAAGGATCCGCGTTGCAACGTTCTTCGGACGACGTCAGTTCATTTTTATATCGGCTGAGATGACTGAATACACACGTCGATTCGGGCTTGGGAGACACTTCCTGACTGAACGGCGGCGACTAGGTTTGGGCCAAAGTAGGTCGTCCCTTTTATGAAATGAGTTCATTTGTACGCGTTTCAGAAACAAAAATGGGTGTACATACCTGATTTGTATGAAATATCGCCTGGCATGGTCATCTGTTCGCATCGAAAGCTAGTTAAAATACCAAATGACTAGTTCAATATCATGCCGGTAACTCACGTCGAGGCCTTTGTTGACCGAAAGCGTCGAATGCTGTGGAGATGAGGGTTCATATTCGCCCAGAACAGAACATACGTATCTGACTTACAGTCGCCCACCAATCTAAACGATGGATTCAGCGACGCGAAAAAAATATACTAGCACGGCGCACTGACCTGACATAACGTCTAATCAGAGGGACGTGGTGTCAATAAAGGTCTTGGAAAACAGAGGTAACACTCACATCCAGGGAACTCGAATTCTCCCTTCAGAATTCCATTCAAAGTTTTGTCGTTCTCACATGCGTAAGTCCCATTAACTAGCGACAGTCAGAACACCACCAATCAATGAAATATAAAAATTTAGCGCACTTTGGTCTAAAAGGAACCGAACGATCAGCATCAATGGAAAATAGTAGGCGCGTATTGAAGAGAACTCACTGTAGCTGCACATGACTGAGGCAAGGTTGGCTTGAACGCTGCGCAAGAACTTTGGGATAATGATTAAAAAGACTAGAACTCAAGAAATTTGGGTAGAACGTACCGGAGCGGCATAGATTTCATGTTGCTGCCCACAGGGCTAAGTATTGTGCGCTAGTATTCAAGAAAACAAATATGACTTACAGCCCTATACACTCGTTTTAATGTAGGATTAAATATACAAAGGTGACACTTACCTATCATCGACATTGGATGAGCTGGTTTCACGGTAGTGTTCTTGCTCGTTATTGATGTAATGCTTGGCGCATGCTAGAAGTATATTAGAATCGCTGACGATATATTTACAGGTCCACGTACCTTGGACTCCTTGCGATTGAATCCCTTTTACTGACAAGAAGGCAGCTTCTCCGGAAAGGTATGGGTCGCCTCCGTATCTAAAACCTCGTGGTTGAGATTCCGCAAAGGCCTCTTAAATAAAACCACACACCCTTCCCAGTTCCTTCCAGCCGCAGGCGAACGCTGTATGTTCCTGCGAAACCAATCAGCTACAGCAGTATTTCAGAACAACGAATTGGATCACATCATCGAGGCAAGGGATACATGTGCACCCTTGCCGCGGAACTCGGCACCTAAAGCGGCTGCGTGTTGCAACATAAGAGTGCGGTTGAAGGTTGCCGCAACATTGTGGCCGCTGGAGTAAAATATTAGCTGCTGAACTAGAGAAACCATGGATGTCCTGACGCAGTGAAAACAGAGACGCCATTTGCGTATCTGACACCGGTGGGCGAGTCTGTGGATGTAGATAAGAATTCTGACGGATATGATGGTACGGAAAATCGCTAACCTTGTAAGCAGAGTGCAGGAAAGCCGATCTTGGATATAGGGAGTAGGTTTCCGACACAAGGTCCTTACAGGTTTCATCTTTTAGCATGCAACTGTGAAGGAAAACGAAAAACAATACCTTTGTCCGTTTGTACCCCAGTAGCAAGGTTAACCTTCTCCTGGAGTGTTAATTTTGCAACCGCGGCTTGAGCCTGCCAAGTATCACAATTAGAAACTCGTTGATGTCGAAGAGCATGGAAAATCACCTTGGCGTACGCAGCAGCCCATTCGGGCGAAAGATTTGCTACAGAAGTTTGATTTAATGGAGAGGAAGACAGGAAAACTAAGAAATTTACCTTGAGTTTGGCCAGCGACCGTACAAGCGAGGGCAATCAACGCTCCGAGACGGAGGGTGAGCATATCGTTTCGAGGGGGGTGTAGATTCTCTTATCGCGAAGTACCGACCTTTTAAGAAAATCCACATAGGCTCGGCACACAAATCATCTATTCAGAAATCGAGTAAGAATTTCCGTATGGCGGGCGCGGGGAAAAGACGGGATTTCTGAAAGGTTCGCATGCCGTGGGATATGATTTGAGGACATCATAATTGCTCTGAAGCCCTTCGATTAGCATTAGATCTTTGTAATAGAAGGGATAGTTAGAGTCTGTCCCCTGGAAAATGGACTTATTGTGGCACGGGGCATGAGGTTCGCAATTGACAGCGACTCTAGCCGAAGCATATACGCACAAGAACTTCTTGTGGAGAGGCGCAATGCCCGCCAAAACACTGTGGCAGATGACATAAGCGCACAGCCACCACAGAAGTGCCAACGCCTCGTTTGCTCCGTCAATTATCTGAATTCAGCTGTCCAGCGCACACAGAGTCACAAGAGTCATTTCCATAGTTAAACAGACTTAATAGAATGCGATTACAATTTTTTT
>JABCKI010000364.1:0-15295 GCA_018282025.1 Sphagnurus paluster
TTCTAGCCAATGGATCTGCATCATTCATAAAGTCAAGAGTTTCAGTAATGATTTTCCATAGCTCTTGAACCTTAGAATAACGATCAAGTTGGCCTTGAAGAATCTGCAGAACCATTAGTACACATTAATATTATCTGTAAAAATATAGATTAATTATTACCTTTTGGCCAACTGTTAAAACCTTGAATGCTGCATTTGCAAATGGGTGAATCTGTATACTGATTAGGTATTTTACAGTCAAAAACTTGAATTTACTTACTTCTGCAATTCTTTCACCATTTTCAACAAGAAATTTGACATATCCCATGACTTTTGAAAGTCTGCCATTTACATGAGGTATCTCTACGTCTCCATCACTGCCAACCTCAGGGTGCAAGTCTATAACAAGCTGATTGATACCCCCAAGACTGTGGCCTGGACTACTTGTGGTCTGAGTGTCAATAATAGCAGCAGGGGTACTAGTAGCAGCAGCAGTGGCTACATGAGGGACGTGCAATTCCCCACTAATCTCAGAGTCATTGGTTACTGTAGAGGTATCATTATCAGTTGCGGGGACTACATCAGGCAAAGCTCACCAATTTTCCATTCAAGGTGAAGTTTGATCTGTTTATTGGATCGCTGAAGATCGTAGATACCTTCTAAAGCAGATATCAGAAACATATAGTGCGAAGATGAGGTGAAATACACACCAATATTTCCCTCATCGGATGGGACTTGGATATTCTGCTTCGCGATGACCTTCTTACCGAAGAACCTTGACACCCCAATAACCTCAACAGAAAGTATCGGATTGACGGAGTGAGATTCACTATTTTAGTCAGCTCATAACACGGTGTACGTTCGGAAAAGAGTTCAAAAGACGCACAATTTGAGGAGGTGGTTCCACACCGGATGAATGCCTTTTGCGACTGGTGTAACCTGTGCTGGGCCCGATCCGATTGTAATCGAAACATAACTCCTGGGTTCTCTGACAACTGATTTGGGCAGAGAGGTTGCCTTTTGAACTGGAAAATGTAAGGATCGAAAAGATCGCTGGCCGAGAGGCATCGTCAGGCAAAACTCGTACCGGTGATTTCGATCTTCCTGGGTCTACACGCGCTGCTTGATTAGATTGTTTACAATTCCGTAGAATGAAAAACGCACTTTATATTTTCATGCATTATTTATTTCTGTATCGTTTGTCGCTGGTATCCGAAATGGAGAGAGCTGGTTGGGATATGAGGGGATGAGACTTAGAGTGTGGTGTTGCCGCGTGATGTCGGCGATATCGGTTTTGCATAACTTCTCACGTCCTTTCTTCTCCTCTTTGCGCCCTGGAAAGTACATTGACATCCCTCCCCAACATCATAAGCTAAAAGACTGAGGTGGAGACCCAGGCACCTCTGACTGCGCCACACTCTTATTGGCCATTGAGCGTAAAGGGGCTAAATTTAACGTGCCCACCTCCCCGCAAATGGTGCTTTATTTATCAGATTAAGAGCCTTCAGTGCGCCCTGATCCTTTTACCATCATGGGTACCAGAGAACTACCAGGTTTGGTTAAGCTGTGTCGACGTCGAGCTCGAAGAGGTGCGTGCATCCCTGCCTTTTTTCTCTATTGCAAACATAACTAAATGTAGTAAGGCAGAGCGGATGCTCATCGTCTTTCCATATCCAGCTTCTCCAACCTTATGCTGCGGCTACTTATCTGGTACCAATGAGATCGCGCGCCGGACCCAGAGCTAGTAACAAAACATGGCGTGAAGAACCTGGAGCGTCCCGTCAAGGTCACTCATCTATCATGCTCATGTGACGAAGAGGCCGAAAAAATCTGCTATGGGGAAAAGTTTAATGAACGCGGGGAAGCCAAGGTCCATCTGATATGGGAGGAGTGGTTCCGGGACCCGTTGAAATCCGGAGGTAAGAACTACACGCTTCCAAAGTACACTATTAACTTGATAAAAAGGCAGGTTTGACGAAGAGACTTCTCAAGGTGCGCCGGCCGCGTCCAGAACGCAAATCCCTGCCTGAAAGTCCTTATTCCAATCTGTCAGATCCCTCACAAACTGACACTCTGCAGCTTTGCCTTATGCCTCATCCGTAGCTCAATCTGACCCACAAGACCAATATGTGCCGCAAGACTGTACCCGTACACCTCCCCCGTACACCCCGAGAACTGTCTGGACTCTGGACCATTATACGAGGCCGTTTTCCAATTAGTCGACGTAAAGCAGGTGAAAGACGGGTCACGAACCAAATCGCGTTCCAGAGATTATTCTTGAGACTCACGTCGTTCCAAGAGAAGTGCAGAGACTGCGATTGCCGTCGGTGTCGTTGTGATTGTCGCGAGTGTCGTCACCGCAGGGACCGTCGCAAGGATCGTGATGACCGTACTAGCGGTACACTGATACGGTGCATATTAATTCTGAAAGATATCTCTCTGATTAGCAATTGCACACAAACTGAACGAGACCGCGAGCAATACAACCAAGAATCAGGTCGCACCAACAGGATTGAGGAGCCTAGACGAGAAGTAGCTGGGTATTCCGATCGGTCGGGAAAGAATGAAAGTAATCGCAACTCACGAAGCTCTTATCGCCCAGAAGTTGGAAACGGTAAGCCACACAGCAGCTGGTATTTCTCAATTTAATTTCAGTTTCAGGTTATGATTCTGGATTTCATAATGCGCCCGCGGCGGACGTCAATCAAGGAGAACTTCGCGAGGCGCAATTACTCCAGGTCTAGCACGCCAATCATGCAGCCTATACCCAGGCCTCAATCTGAGAGTCCGCACCAAGGTAGACATATTAAATCTACCTTATGCCCTCCCCTCGCAATATTAATAGCAATATTTTTTTGGATACAGCAGCTCGAGAAGAGCGCAACACCAATAGCAGAGGAGGTTCTTTGACTGGAGCAGATATATACGCCACTCGGGGAAGTGAAACTTCCAGGCCTCCCAAGAACAATTTCCCCCAGTCTGAGATCTACGCTACGCCTCCAAGCTTGCACAGTGTCCGCCGTGCATCTGCTCCCTCCGAGTCTGGCACCCAAACTTTGTCGCCTCAGATCCAAGTGTCTAATAATGGCTCCCGATTCCAAGAAGGCTTTCCCCCACTTGGAGATCAAGTGGTGGGGTGATAATCATGGAAATGCTGCCTGCGCAGATAATATTGTAATTTTTTGAATGTAT
This sequence comes from Sphagnurus paluster, assembly GCA_018282025.1. NCBI lineage: Eukaryota > Fungi > Basidiomycota > Agaricomycetes > Agaricales > Lyophyllaceae > Sphagnurus > Sphagnurus paluster. Next base: position 3,172 of record JABCKI010000364.1, read on the forward strand.
TTTTGCATAGCTTGATAATTTTCGAATGCGAACTGTCTTCATTTCTTGTCTGCATAAAACCTCGCCATGACCGCAACTGTGTTATTTCTACAACATGCATATTTCCTTCACACTCATCTCTCCCCGCAGACCACAAGTAGCGCCAAGTCAGGTAATGTCAAAGTGAGGGAGCTGGGAATCGACGACTCGTAAAACAACGTCAGCGACGCAGGGTTGATAGTCTAGGAGAGCTAACCAAAACTGTCGCGGAGGAAAGCGTGCTCTAGACTGATGATTTTTTCTGGTCTTAGCTTGGCTTCTTATTCAAGCTTAGGAGTTGGAATAATGTCCGCCGGCGCCACACAAGCCAAGGCCGACCGGTTTCAAACAAAAGAATTACTAGCAATGTGCCACGGCTAATAAGCATCTGATCTGGCAGCTTGATTGTAATTTGTCTGTACAACAGCGCACATAACTTGCCTCGAGGACATTCTATTATGGTTTGGTCGGACAATAGGCGCATGCACAAGAAATCATTGATCTTGTGTAGCAAAGCTGTATAAAGGGTTCAAAAACACTGCCTCATACGCATTAATTCAAGCGTTGAACCATTTTACCTCTTTGTAAAACACCTCGACAATGTTTTCCTACTTACCTCTTACTGTCCATCTCACCCTCGGCGGACCGGTAGAGCCTAACGGACAACCGTTAGTGGTACAACATCCATTCAATCCCGCGATGATGTCCGCACCACCCACCCAAAACAGCTTCCAGTTTCCTACTGGCATTCAAGCTTGGGATGACAACAGCGTGCTCGCACAGTGTACTACCTGCGGCGGTAACCACGCGTCGGAACGCTGCCAGTCCGATTTGTACGACCAACCAGCTCGTTCCCAGAAAGAGAGTTCCTTCGGATACCAATCGTCGACCAAAGTAGACATAGGTGTGGTGCCTGTACCCCGGCGCTCACGACGCATGTCACTCCCCGGTCATCTTGCAAGTCGGCCTGACTTCCATGGCGCACCACAACCTCTAAACCATCAACATGGCATGCCCCTCAACTATGGGGCGGCGTTGCCTGGAGCTTATTCTTATCAGCCCTATACTCAAGCAGCGCACACGACAGCCCCACTGGGCGAGCCACCGCAACTGGGCGCCTACTATCTGCCTCTAGGTCATGGCTTTGCGGGCCCCCAGGCAGGCGTCGTCCCCTTAGCGCACTGGAGTGAGTGCAAAAGATGTGGAGCGTTCTTCCGATATCCCCAGAGCTGCAAATGTTTCAGAGGTGTATCTCCACACGCAAATTACTTCCCCCGTCCAAAGGAGAGTCTCTTCGCGCGTGCTACGAGGGCGCTCGGGATTCGACCATAATATCAGGTGAGAGGGATACTTTCGATGCGAAGGCGAGCTTAGCTGAATGATAGATCTCAAAGATTTTCAAGAAGAGTGTAAATAGACGCGCCATGTCGAGGATAGGGACAAACCGATGAGAACATTTTTAACTTGACAGTGTACTAGTACGGCTCAGATGGGGAGGGTTTGTAGTTCGGGTGGACATACACAACTCTTGATATTTGTCACACATTGGCAAAAGTGGGAAAGGAAAATAGGATTGAAGTCTAGTGTACTTGGTAGTGGCAACAATTTTAGTGGGCTGGCAAAGACACGCCTATTAGTTGAAGGTTGGTTAAGAAATGAGACAGAAAACGAACCTTCCGGAGTCTTTGCGATGTAGTCAATTGCTATAAACACTTCGTGAGCGAAAGGGAGTTGGGTGTTCACTGTGTACGCACCTTGGTCCACTGTTTGAATCTCGTCGGCTTCAAGATCTGGGATCTCAATAGCAAACTCCTGGAGACATGGCGTGTTTTAGAAGAGTTAAATGTAAGAGAATGAGTCGTTCGCACCTCCTCAACAGCCATAACAACCTCCACAGCGTCCAGGCTATCTAGACCGAGGTCATTCGAAAACGATGCGGTTTCAGTGAGCTGGAGCTATGATTGAGTGGCAGTCCGGCATAGAAACTTGATGTATCTACAGACCTTTGCAGCATCCACCTTCTCAAAACCCTTCAACACCTCAAACACGCGTGCTTTAATGACATCCCGTGATAGTCCGGCGGCGGCAGAGAATGCAGCGCGCTGAACAAGCTGGTGCTGCACGCGGGGAGCAGTGAAAGCCAGACGAGGGACAGCCGAGGCACGGACAGCTAGACGGAGGAAGGACATGTTCGAACGAGGATGGTCGGAAGAAACTTGACGTACGTGAGCCAGCCGAAAAAACAAAACATCGTGCTGAGTCAGCACTCGGACCGTTGTCTCCCGTACACCAAGTTGCAATATGCATGACCTCCACATCGAGTTCAAAAAAATACATTCTAAATATTGCCTAGTCCATGGTACAGGTGGAATTAAATATCGCTAGCCCAACTTAACGAGTGCTCTATGATATCAACTTGCTGAGAGCGGCAACATGTGCCTTCCGTCTATTTACAAGGTCCGCGTGTGCCATCGACCCCCTCAATTCAACCTCGAGCTAGCAAGATACATCAACCATCACGCGGTGGAGAAAATATCAAGTTCAAGCTCACCTGCAGCAGCTTATCCGCCTCCCACATCCTCGTAGGCAGGTTCTCTAGAGCGACGTACACCGCGGGTATCGATGCACACTGCAAGAGCTCCTGCTCATTGCTGCGCAGAATGCCCAGAGCTACGCGGAACAGAACATCCAAGCCATCTACAAGGAAAACGTCCCACACCCGAAACAGTGTCTGCATGACGATAGGTCAGTAGAAGCAGCGAAGCTCGACGAAGGCACGAACCTCCACTGGCAAACAGTCCGTGAACAGCGACAGGAACCACGAGAAGCAAATCGCCGCCAGGTCCACGCCGAGCTCTGTCAGATGGGCGTGGAGCCGTGGCACGAACTCCTGCACGTAATCGAGAAGGACAAGCGGGCATGCGCGCGAGGGCAGAAGGGACGGCGAAAAGAAGTGTTCCGGCAGTATTCGCTCCACAATGGCTGAGAGCGTCCAAAACGCCTCCTCCTCGTCTGCGTGCACCAGAAGCAGCGTCGACGTGATGAGGTTCATGCCTTGGCAGTACCCCACAGCAGGATTTCGCCTACCCAGAATAACCATGTGAATAGCCCTCAAGCATGATAAGAAAACAAAGGGACACACCGACTGTACGCGATCAGCACCCGACGCAGCTTGTCCACGCCCGCACCATCGCCCCCAAAGAACACGTTCAGCGGCATCGTCCTCCCCACATCCTTCTCAATCTCCCCAACCACACTCCCCGGCCCATCTCGCTCCGCCAGCAACTCCTGGAACAGCCCCGGCTCGCGCATCTCCAAGCCCCCACTACACTCCAACCACACCTTCGAGCGATACACAAGCGGGATCCCGCTCCTGACAAGACGGTCCAGCTCCCGCCGCTCGTCGCGGGACGCCGACAGGCCGAGTTGGGCAAATCCAATCAGGCCCTCGGAGTGCTCGAGCTCGTCGTCCTCGCACGCCGTCCCGAGGCCCAGGATCGCTGCGGCACCGCCAGCGACGGACAGCGACGCCGCGGGGCCCTGCGCATGTGCCGCCTTGAGCGTCTTCACCTTGCTCCGCGCGCGCACAAACACGTCCCACTCGCGCCTTTGTGCCGTCTGCTGCGCGTCGTGGATCTGCGTCAGCTGCCCGAGCAGCCGCCGCACCGTGTTCGCACATGCGTGGCGTGGTGTGTCGCCGGTGACGGCGAGGATTGCGGTGGTAGCTGGCACGCCTGTGGCCGACGCTACGGCAGAGGCGACGATGGACGCACGTTTGCGGCTCTTGGATGAGGAGCGGGATTTGACGCTGGTGACGATGCTCTGTGCGTCGACACTTGCTGGCTCCGCAGAGAGGGGGGAGCGGGTGAATTTTGTCTCGCCATCGCACGGGCAGCCCTCCTTGACGATGTCGATCGCATCTCTCGCATCCTCCTCTGCATCATCGTCGTCCGGCCAGCTGTTATCCTCTTCCCGGTCCGCAATCTTCACGCCCGTCAGACATGCGGGTGCAGTGTTCCCGCACTCCTTGGCACGAAGCAGCAGCAGGAAATCGTAAAGCGACACGTCATACATGAACCCATATCGGTCCGTCAACGGACGCTGCCCATTCTCGCCATGCTGCACTGAGAAGCGCGTCGCGGTCTGCGGGAGCGGGATCGAGAAGCGGAAGTCCCGAGAGGTAAGCGGTGTATACGTGCGCGAGAGGTACTGCGTGGGCGGCTTCGCCATGGCCGGGATAATCGACTCGAGCGGGACCGATGCGGGCTTGCGGATGACGCTAGCACCCCCCGCCGGCGGGGTCTGCGCCGTGGAGGCCCCTGGGCGTCCCCGGGCCCCCGAGGGGTGGTCCGCAGCGCCCTTCTCTGTGGCTGGCGGGGGTTTGCGCTGCTGTTGCGAGATGAACGAGCCGAATATGGGCGACGTGAACGGCGTGCTGGCGACCTGGCGTGCAGAAGCCAACCGGGATTTGCTTGTGCGGAGGCCGTCCATCTGGCTGCTCAGGGCGCGGCTCAGTGTCATAGTGGCATCCCCGTTCGATGGAGTGAACAGGGGTGTTGGGCCCAGTCTGTCGTTTGGGAGCTCGTTGGTGACGGTTGCAGGTTCTGGTTTGGGGTCCCGGCGCTCTTTGGGGCGCTCGCGGAACGTTACTCCCTCGTCACGGGCATTACTGATGAGGTCAAATGCGAGCTGTGCAATGAGTGGACTCGTGTACCGGCCTTGGTCGGACAAGACGCTGGCCGCCTCCGTGGTCATGACCCGTGTAGCATTGGCGATGGCGCGCAGCGAGGCCCCTTGCATGATGGTTGCAGGCACCTCGTCTTTCGTTGACGTCGCAAGCGTTGAGCCAGAGTTCTGGAGGATCTCAGCGGCGTCCAGCGAAGTGGTGAGGTGCGGTGCAGCGAGCGTTGGCATGAATGAGGATTGTATGGGAGAGGATATCACAGAGGCTACTGCAGACATGGTCGGAGGCGTGTCCCGCGTCGATATAATCGACTCTACATCGGACGACGGCGCAGTTGCAGCAGCAGAGGCAGAGGGCGTATCGACTATGAGGGAACGTCTCTTTTGCGGTGTAGGACTCGGATTGAGCAGGGAGATTCCAAGGTTGCCAAACACACTTTTCGCAGATCGGCGACTGGCACGATGAGCTGCGATCGGGACGCCTGGTGGCCGCTCTTGGGGTGTAGCAGGAGGAGGGTCTTTATCGCCCTCGAGATTGGGACTAGATTGCGCCCGGGATCGGGATTTTCCTTTGCTTCCCCACCAGGACCCCATCCACAGCGACGGACGCTCGGAACGTGACTTGAGGGTCGGGTCGTCGCGGGTCTCTGGGTCCTCCAAGTGGTCAGGTCGGCTATTCGCAAAAGTGGGGGTGGGGTTGTCGTCTGGCAAGACGGAGTTGGGCTGGATTGGAAGGGTGGCTACGGATGATTCTAGTTCCTCGGGCATGCTTGTTAGAGTAGATTCTTGCGCGTTGTGTGTGAGTGCGTCGTCGTCGGCCAGGGCTTCGCTCAATGATTCTGTAAGAGACTGAATATGGGATTAGAAAAGATAAATATTTTTCGCGCTATTTTCGCACTTACGACAAAACTTTGCTGCCGTCGAACCATGTGATGGGATTCGCTGGGGTCGGTGAATATTGACTGTATAACGCGTCGCGCGACGTCCTGCTCAGAACTCGGCAGCTCCTTCAATAGCGCATCTGCCCTCTCGCGCCTCGCGATCTCCTTCTCTTGCAGAACCTTCCTATTCTCCTCCAACTCTACCCTGACGCGGGACAGATTATGCAGCGCCGAGGACAACACACGCAGTGCGGTGTGATATGGGTGACTGGATACGTCCGCCGGGGAGTCGGATACACTGATGTTCGAGATGGCCGACTGGATAGCATCATCGGAGCACTCGTGCCACTTGGTCGTAAGGACCTGAGTCGTTACGCCAGGACCGTACAGCTCTGTGTCCAACTCGCTCGTAACGAGGACATCGGGGTTCCTGAATCCAGACGCGCGGGACGCGGGCGAAGCAGAGTCGTGCGAGGACCCGACGGTGAACAAGGGGGCGGTTCCATTCGGCCTGTCCCACATGCCAGAGAGCGATGCCGAAGAAGCTTTCCGTGCAGCGTTGCCCACAAGCGTCTTATCTCTGTCCGCCTTGCCGTACCCGCGCACGCTGCCATCCCAGCTCGATCCCCCCGGGCTTTCCGCCTCAAGCTGCGCCCGCAGAGTGAAGTAGCTCGTCGTGGGCCGGGGCGGGTCCGTGTCCTGGTTACCACGGCCGCTGCGACGAGTCCGAGTCGGCGCGTCCTCGGGCAATAGGGGGTGTGAATGCACTGGGGTCTTGACATGTGAGTTCGACATAGATTAGGATCCTCAGCGGGCGCAAAAGGGCATGCGCTGCCTGTGAAGTCAGGGCTCGCTGCACGACGCCTCGTGGTATCGGGTTGGTCGCAGATGGAACCAAAATTTCGGTGTGTGTAGCGCTTGGATTTTCTGGTCGAGCTTGCGATCCAGGCCGCGTGCTTTGAGCTCTAAAAACGCGCGCTGGGACAGATAAGGGGATGGCTTGGTGGTGTGGGACGTTATTCGCTCATCGCGCTAAACAGCAGCGTTTGTCCTTGTTGTTTGGACCCTGTGGAGGGTTACACCTTGCCACCATCTCTCTCGTCCCTTTCAATACACAAGTGCGTATTATATCTACAGAAAAAGGCTGCAAAAGCTGATCTTGCTCTCTTAAAAGTGGAGGATCCATCAACGGGCTCCGATTCGGACTATTCCAGGTGCATACCCAAATCTCACCCTTGTGCGCCCGGATCTGACCAAGCCATAACCTCAGCTCGGTAGGGACCTCTGCTGCAAGCGACGAAGCACTCTGCTCATGAAGCGATACAGTGGATATCGTGGTTTTTGTCTTCCAAGGGCAACGAATACTTTTGCGAGGTCGACGAGGACTTTATTCTCGATCGCTTCAATTTAACAGGCCTCAACAACGAGGTCGCCAACTACCCGCAGGCGCTGGATCTCATCACGGATAATCTCGGTGCGCTCTTACGCCCCTCGCTTCGAGGATTGTGCGATCTGACCGTTTTCATCCGAAACCACCAACAGACGATGAAATCCAAGACGAACTGCGGGGCTCGCTCGACGTCCAAGCACGTCTCCTCTACGGGCTGATCCACGCCCGCTGGATCGTCACCGCCCGTGGGCTGACAAAAATGGTGCGACGCCTCCTTACCTCCCGACCGTCACACAGATACCCTGACAATCAAACACCAGCTTGAAAAATACAAACGCGCCGACTTCGGACGCTGCCCGCGGGTCCTATGCCAGCTGCAGCCGCTCCTACCGGTGGGGCTCACCGACGTGCCATACGAAAAGTCCGTCAAGCTCTACTGCGGGCGCTGCGAGGACCTCTACTCGCCCAAGTCGACGCGCCACGGCTCCATCGACGGCGCGTACTTCGGCACGACCTTCCCGCACCTGCTGTTCCTCGTGTACCCGACGCTGATCCCCGCGAAGAGCGGCCCGACGGACCTCGGTGCGGCGGCGAAGGACGGCGAGGGCAAGAACCGGCGTAGGGTCAGGGAGGAGCAGGATGTGTCGGCGGAGGGCGCTGGGGATAATATTAGCACGGCGGGTGCGGCGCTCAAGGCGGATAGGTATCGTCCGAGGATATATGGGTTCCAGCTTAATGAGATTGCGAAGCTGCAGCGCTGGCAGGAGGCGGTGAGGGATAGGTGTGTTGGACTCTCGAGACGATTGGATGTTTTGAGGCTGATTTTTGTGTGCTTTTCTAGGCAGGTTGCGAGGCTGGAGGCGATGGAGGGGGTGTAGGATACGTATCATTCATGACTTTAATGAAGACTTTAATTTTCTCTCAAATATTCGACACTCGCTATTAGAACGCATTTTCTGATTATTGCCTTTCAGTTTTTTACCTTCGCCAGTCACTCACTGGAGCTAGCTTTCTTCGTTGCTTGTAGAATTCTCGCATACTCAGATGCCGGTTTTTTGAATTCATTTTCTGGCCATATAAAGATGCTTTACCATTTGACTGCGATAGGGCCCATGAGGCAGCTTGGGGCTCCGTCCTCGTTGCCCACCAATTCACAACTATTCATAGTAGAACAGGAATGACATCATCGCATGTGCCACCCCTGAACCAACGTTCGAGAGCATCCCTCTGTGAATTGCTATCGATATAATCATGTTCTCCAAAAACATCGGAATTTCAAGTCTTTCTGGTCAATGATCCTCACGTATGTATTGCACCTGATGGGGTTTTACTGCAAACAATCAACAAACGTCGTGACTGGGGACAAATCATTTACCATTACCACTCGGGTCTCTTCATCTCCTGATAGTGGTCAGTAGTGGTCACGATGGAGCTGCACGCGGCTTAGTTTTCTTGGTGGCAAGCTCGGCTGCTCAATACCTCGAGGACGTATCTTTTTAGGATCCTGGGTTGCCGAATAGCCGCTGGCAGTGGCTACTGGCGCAAACGCTATCATGCAACGGTCTGTGATGAGTATCACGCTGGCCTCATGTCTCCTCAGACGGCATAAAACCTTCAAGTTTCTCTACTTTGCGACCCAGTGCACACGGATAATTAGTCGAGCGATTTTTGCCCCGTTGGCGCCATGTTCTGGTCAAAGCATGCCATGTCCAAGTACTGGTTTCTTCTGGTGTCTTTCACGACAGCCGCTTCGACTTCGCAAGCGAGCATACCCGGCCGGGTGGTGACCATTTTGGGCCCATCACCGGCCGTCGCATATATTATCGATTGCGGCAATTTACAAACGTTCGTCGAGACAAGCGGGTTTTTTGGACAGACTAGGCCGGCTGTAGTAAGTACCCACCTTGTGCATGCTTGGTCTGAGAGTTAAAGCTTGACCGAGGTCCTTCGCCGATACCCTACCTCTGCCCTCTCAGAGGCCTGAGCTTCAGCGAAACAACACCTCGGACCCCAGCGCGCAAGATGTCCCTCGACGAGAAGGAGAAACAGCAGGGCCAGCTTTCGGATGAAGAGTCGGAGTCTTTCTTCTTGAGCAAGGGCGTCGACCGTGCGTATGGCCTGAAGTGCGATCTCAGTACGTTATGTTCATCTCATCCACCGTGCACACCTCGACCCTTGCTGATCATTTTTTCAGTCAACAAGTGCATGCAGGAAGAGTATGACCTCGCCCCTGGGCCCCGCAATCCCCTGTACTCATTCGTCGTATTTCAGGATTGGGTTCGGCAGCTACCAGATCCAACTCTTTTTCCTCACGGGCCTTGGGTGGATGGCAGACAGTGCGTGTTGCCCTATGCTCATGATCATCTTCCTATTCACACACGCGTCGCAGACGTCTGGCTCCAAGGCGTCGCCGTCGTATTGGGCCAGGTCCAACAGGAACTACTGCCCGTCCGCGTCGAATTCGCCACACTGGCGCTCTATGCGGGGCTAATTTTAGGCGCGATATTCTGGGGGGTCATGGCTGACCTGATTGGCCGAAAGCTGTCGTTCAACGTGCGTCACACACACGCGCCACCAGGCTTCGAGTATAGCTATTGACCCGGTGCGCGTGATCTGTAGATTACGCTATTTTTGGCGGGCGTCTTCGGCATTGGGGCTGGTGGCGCGAACAACTTTGTCACGTTTGCGTCTCTGGTGGCTTGTCTTGGGTTTGGTGTTGGTGGAAAGTACGTTGCGTTGCCATTCAACCGTCTAATTCCTTAACAACGTTCGCTTCAGTCTCCCAGTAGATGGTTCGTCGCCCTAACCTGTCGATTCGGTCTCTCCGTGTTTAACAATCTCTGAATAGGCGCTCTGTATCTTGAAAACGTCCCAAAATCGCATCAGGTTTTTCGGTTTTACTATTTTCATCGCGGTTCTTCTGACGTTCCTGATAGTGGACTCTGACTCTACTCTCTGCATGGTGGGCCATCGGCCAGCTGGTCGCATCTGTAGTTGGATGGGGCTTCATCGGAAATTTCTCGTGTCATATAGGGACTCCCGCCGGGCAATGTCTAAAAGCAGCTAATATGGGTTGGAGATACTCTTGGTGCGCTTTTATCGACGTCAATTGCGCATATCAAGATGCCTGATTGCGCGTCTCTAGTTATACCTAGTACGTTTGGGGAATCTAGGAAAGCTCGATGTTATACTGAACCCTCCGGAAGTGGGGCCTTGACATTCGTCATGTTCTTCATGCGCTTTGTTGTCTTCGACCTCCAGGAGTCGCCGAAATATCTGATCGCAAAGGGCCGGGACGAGGAGGCGCTGGCGGTAAGTATCTTTGAAAGGGTATATCACTGGATTTAATGAACCTTGCGAACAAAAGGTTCTCCAACACATCGCGAAGCGTAACGGAAAGTCGATCAGCCTGACCCTAGACCAGTTCACATCGGTGGAAGGTGGAAGACATTATGTTCCCAAGAACACTTTGCAGACCATCCGGAGTGCTTTCTCTAGTTTCTCGCTGTAGGATTCATCCGGCATCCTCGTTTGTCTCTCCACTCATACAACATATTTCAGATCACACGTCAAGCCGCTTTTTGCTACCCGCAAACTCGCAATCAACAGCACCATCACCATTCTTCTCTGGGGTGCGTCCGCTTGGTTCTATTCCTGCAAAGAGACTCTGATAACACTTATCTCCCTACAGGAATTATCGGCCTAGCCTACCCACTCTTCAACGGCTTCCTCCCTCTCTACCTCCAAAACCGCTTCGCGAGCTCGACCGGCGTGAGCGAGACGTTCCGCAACTACACCATCATCTCCGTGCTCGGCATCCCCGGCTCCCTTGTCGCGTGCGCCGTCGTCGACTGGACGCGCGGCTCGCAGAGCAAGTGGTCTGTCGGCGGCAGGAAGCTCACGATGGCGGTCGCGACGGCGCTGACGGGCATCTTCCTCTTTTTGTTCACGACGAGCAAGAACGATGCCGCTGTCCTTGGGTTCTCGTGTGCGTCTGGGCTTACACAGAATGCGGTACGTTTCTGGGTTTCCCTTCCGAGCACGAAGTTGAGAACTAATTCTTGTTTGTTTCGATTCGATAGATGTATGGCGTTCTATATGCATATACCCCCGAAGTTGGTTTTGCTTCCTCACTTTCTCTCATGAAGTACTCACCAAAATCGACCCCCAGGTATTCCCAGCTCCCCACCGCGGCACTGGCGATGCGATCGCAAGCAGCTTCAACCGAATCACAGGCATCCTCGCACCCGTTATCAAAATCGCGACGACATCGGCAGCAGGTGTTCCATCTAGTGGAGTATCCGCAAACGGGTATGAGAACAGTTCTCTATCTACATTAGCCTGAGATGTTCAAGATGGTCTCGGTGTTCTCTCATAGATCGATTTTTGTGTCGGCATCCCTGTTTTTGCTCTCTGCGATCCTGATGATGTTCCTGCCTATTGAGGTTAGTCGGGTTTATCTGGGTAGCTTGTCGTTTTGGCTTACACTTGTCAAAGACGGCAGGCACGGCTGCAATGTAAAAATGTCTCTCAACATTTTGAAGGATGATGCATAGCAAATACCTCTGTGGGTCATAGCTCGACCAAATGTAATGTAGCTGGTCTTAGCGAACAGTGTTGTAATTCTCATAGGTTGCTTATCACCTGATATTGACTCTAATCAACCTACATCTATTGAGAAAGGAAAAGAGATAAGATTGGCAAACTGAGAAAGGAGAAACCAAGAAAAGGAATCAGGAAGAAAATGAAAATAATATACCTGACATGTCATGGCCACTACTCTATGGAAATTTTAGTGGGTCATGAAGCTGAGATTGTAACTAAATGTTGTAAACTCATAAGAATTATCAGGGGGCTACCAGCAGTGTGAACTGACGTGTCCTGTCTGGTACCACCACCTGCACCCTTTTTTCCACACTCTTCCATGCCTGCTGGAGGCTTGCCCCAGCCCATGTCCGTTGATCCAGATGGATCCTGATGAAAGGTATAAGGAAGTTCATATTACCTTGAGTAGAAGACTTAGTAGAAGATGTTTAGTTTGCTTAGAGCTGTAGAGGTGACTGAAGTAGGAACTGAGTTCTCTGATTCTTAGTAGACGAATACAGAGGGTTTATATACTACAGAGGTAGGTAAATATGTACATACAATGAGT
>JABCKI010000365.1:0-15235 GCA_018282025.1 Sphagnurus paluster
AAGATGCTGATGTGGTTTGAATCTCGCTGTCGTCACCAGATGGAGTGACCGTTCCTGACCACGACGAACCCAGAAGCGCGGTGAATATGTGTTATATTGTTGTCTTACTGCTCTCTCTGTCTGCTTCCTCTACTGTTCCTAGCCAAACACTACCAACACCTTCTTGCCAAACACTGTCAACGCCATCGGTGTCCTGATTTGGAGTTTCGCCCGACGACACTCCAACGTTACAATCATGTCTAATTATGGCTTTTAAAATTCAAATCTTACTGATCTCGTTACCTCGGTGAATATGTACATAGATGGATTCTCCTTTCAAAGAGCAACTCAACACTTACCATTGTGCCACCGAAGTCGAAATTCCCTTGGTGCGCCAGGTTATCACGGATTTAATGCTAAAACGTTCGGAAATCGAATCCAAGATAAAATCATTTAGCACCATTCTCAGCGATCTCTATCTCTGACGAAAATCGACGAACACATCCATAGCCACCACCGCCTTATCTCCGGAATACACATCTTACCGCTTGAAATACTCCAGAAAATATTCTCCTTTTGCCTGCCTACTTCCAACTATGCGATGAGTGCAGCAGAGGCTCCACTAATCCTGACTCGCATATGCAGGAAATGGTGAGAAGCTGCATTTTCCAGCCCACAATTTTGGTCACGTATTCACATATCCATATCAGGCACAGATGAGAATGATCTGAGAAAGGGAATGGTATTACGATATGGAGATGCAATTAAGACGTGGTTCAACCGCGCCTCGGGCTTACCTCTCTCAATTTCTTTCGTGAATGGATCAAGCTTAAGGACCCCAGGGCATGGCGATGGATCAGACTCTCATATTCTTGGAATCATAGCCTCCTTCGCGCGCACCTGGGCTGATCTGAATCTCAGGTTCACATAAAAGCAGCTCACCCATTTTTCACACTTGACTGAAAACGACGTGCCTTTTCTGAAAACTGTCCAGCTCGAGATTCTGTCTCCATCCCGGTCCCACGCGATAGACTTACCGCGGGAGAAGTATCCCCTCTTTCTCAGCGCCCCATCTGTCAAGCACCTCTTTATCTGGAACGAGTGGCCGTTCCAGATTATAGGTTGCCTTCCCGTTCAATAGGGAGCCCTGACCAGACTCTCTATCCTATCCCGGAGCAACCAACCTACATATATCGGCCTGAATATTGTGATGATAATCCTGAGACAATCCCCTAATCTGGTGGTGTGCGCTCTACAAATGTCCTTTATAGAAAACCTGTTTGTCGCTCCACCTGTTCCCCCCTTGAAACTTCTCTACCTGGAGGAGTTGAGAGTATATCTGGACCGTGGAATCGCCACTTCATCTGAGGAAAAAATAGCAACATTCTTCGGGGCCTTGGAAGCCCCAGAGATCCGCCATCTAGAGCTAACGGGATACCATCATAAATTCCACCAACTTCCATTTATGCCTCCTCCTTCGACCACATAAAATCGACACTATGACGTTCATAGTGTACGGAAGCACAGAGCACTTGCTAGAGTGTCTTAATGCCGTTCCCCTTTTGAGGCGCTTGGCGCTCATCTCCCAGTTATGTGACTCGGATAATACCTGGGACATGCCAGTGGTTCCCGACCCCCGATTCGGAATTGACGAATCCATGCTAAAACATCTCGCTGCACCAGTTCCCTCCATTAACTTGGAACCCAAGTCAAACTCCTTGACCTTGTGCCCGTTCCTCGAAGAAATAGAGCTGGTTTTCCCTCTGGAAATCAAAGTCTCGGTGAAACCAATCATCCCCTTCCTGCTCTCCAGGACAACACTCGCACCATCGGGTGTGTCCCGTTTGAGGCATGCACATTTCTACCTGCGTGTTCTGGAAAGCTGGGAATCTGCACCCGACATTCCAACGGAGCTGGGCACTGCATTGGAGGCCGGCCTCGACCTCCGCATATATTACTATCCCGACACCGAGAAGCGAGCTGCAGAGCCAGTGCCAGTATTTTCAGCAAAGAGAGATATCATCATCTCACAACCGCATGTCGATTGGAAACCTCACCCAAGGTTATTTGTGAACACGTCCAGATATTGATAGTCACGGTTTCATTCAGATAGTGGTACATATTTACATTGCAGGCATGATGAGACTAGCGGTGCATTGATGAATAAATAACTTAAGGGAGACAACAAGTTGACTTACGATTTCATTACCAACGTGAAGGAGTTGCCTGCGTATAGAATTTCAGGCGCCTCTTCGAAGAGAGCCTGGTGGATACTGTTGATAAGTTTCAGCGGAGAACCATTGGTGATCCTCGCAGTACCAAGGATCGAGCTGAAGCCTCTTTACGGTACTCTGATGCGATCGGACTGGTATGGCGATTGGAATTGGAGTGGAGGGCTCATGCTCATCAATCTGTGCATAAATGCCTCGCTTTTATTTACGACGACAAGAGCTCGAGTGTATAACTCGGATTATATCTGTGTCAGCCTAGGCCATAAATAAGTTGGTGACTCATGATAGATGTTTCCGAATATGTGCTCCTAAATAATTAATCGCACAACTTGAAGGGGAGTGCCAGGATCCATAAGGGATCCAAAATAAAACACACACCCAAAGTGATCCAACTACTGCGTCTTGGCCTTGACGCCCTTCTTCTTTTCTGCAGGCGGGGGCGCAGCCCAATGCAACTTGTACGCACGGGCGCCAAAGCACACCGCAAGCGTTCCAGCAGCTAGCGCCTTGGCCTCCAGTGGGGCCAGCAACGGCTCACCAACGAGTTTCGCATTACCCAGCATAGGCAGCACTAAAGCCTGTGCGCCGTGGAACGCCTGTGCGCCTGACGCCACACCATGAACTGCTGCGACCAGGGCGCCGCCCCAGATGTCCATAGAGCCCCAGAGGAATGCGCTCAATGTTGAAGCACGCAGAACGGGCGGGGTGGAGAAGGACCATGTCGGGGCCCAGGTTGAGAGTGTCGACGCAGAGAGGCCGCCGCCTGCGGAGGCGAGAGCGCCGATGATGAGGTGGGTTACTGTGGACGAGGCGAGTGGGCGTGGAACGGGTGAGCCGGGGACGAGGTGGGCGGTTGTCCCAGTGACGGCGCCCGTGCGCACAATAGCGTCCAGTGGGAACATGACAGTGTCAAGCAGTGCGAGGAAAGGTTTCGAGAGCAAGACCGGGAAGAGGTAGGTGAGCAGGGTTAGGGTTAGGTGGGTCGTGAGGTAGATGATGTATGGATTTAGAGAGTAGAGCATTGGTGGGGGGAGATGAAGGAGTTGGTGTGTGATGATAGTGCCGCCCCATGTCTGTTTTTTGTGGTGCAAAAGTAAGTTTTTCGTACAACGTTTGGAGACTAGGTTTCATACCATGACGAGGTATCCAGCAAGGTATGTCGGCCAGTTGAGCCTCGTACCGGTCCCTGCAGTCGCTGCCCGGGAATTGGCCTGGTAAGCTATCGAGATGCGTGCAGCATGAATTGTAGCCGCAATAGGATATGGGAAGAATGTCGCATGAACAGGCTGTCCAATGAAAGTCAGGCCTCGGCCGAACTGCTCTAAAAGAAGTGCCATGTTCCCGTCCCAGCGAGATTGCAGTGGCTCGTTAGTTATAAGGAGCGGAGTAGGTCGGGCGTGGACGCAGGGAAGGAGGCTGGGGTAAAAGAAAACGAGGTGCAGGAGACGCGCGAAGCGCTCGGACAGTGATCTAGCCTCACGTGGGGACACACACGTGTCTGGGTTGCCGAACCCGGGGCCGCCTGCGTCGGGCATTGAGAGTTCTGCGCTCGTATCGCGTCGCAAAGAATCATGTTGGGCTAAAATACATCAAGGCGAGTGGTTATCCAATACGTATATGGACGAAGTAGGTATATAGCATAAAGACAAGGCTGAAATGCGGATACAACATTATACAAGTATCATGCATGTAACATCGATATAAGGGATTGCATCTTACATTCGCACCCCTAACTTACGAAGGCTAGTTAGCCCTGCCAGTAGTTGTCTAGGCTAGCGCTAGCGTTGATTGCCTACAATGAGCGTCAGAATTATCCAAAAACTTGCGAGATGGTGGAGCACACACCATCGTGATGTATCCCATCAGGCCCTGCGACAAAACACCACCGAGGAGATCGAGCTTGAACACGGGATTGTACTCGCCTTCGGGACCATGACTGTCCTGGAAGATGTTCAGCGAGTCGCGCCAGTTACGGGTACGGCCGTAGGTGTATCGGATGGGATTGTCTGTGTATGGGTGCATCTACGACAGCTCAGTACAGGACATCATAAATGGGAGGTGCTAGGATATACGCACATTGTCGATGCGAATATTGATATCGTCGTCAAAGAAGAACTGGCCGACGTGGGCAAGGTGATGAGATGTGAAGGTTTCGTTGGGAAGGGTCGTCCATGTCGGGTAAACTTTGGTATGGATGTGCGTCGCGCGACCCGTGTAATATCCCGGGAAGATGGCTTTTGTGAATAACGTGTTAGATAAAGGTATGCAGTTTCAGATCCAATGGAACATACTAGTAAATTGGGCTACACCGTTGGCATCGGTAGGCCAGGCACCACGCAGGAAGGTCTCGTCGTCGTTAGAACGGGGGTAGGCAGTCAAGAGGCCTGCTCGTTTGCCACCGACTTGTGGCTTCTCGTTGACAAGATGGGGAGCCGGTACTGGGTGACCAGCGTAGAAGCCTGTCGCGTTTGCTTGCCATATATCAACCAAGACGTTGGGGAGGGGCTTGCAAGTCTCAACGTCGATGACACCAATGTCTAGAAGCTTCATCGGATCTTTCAGTTCCCATCCAAACGAGAAAACGATAACTAATACTTACCAGGAGTAGTCCGTCCTCCAGTTCTGCGATATTTTGACGAATTGGGTGGCCAGCCTTGTGGTGGTAGGGGCCCTCGGTGACCACAGGGGTGAGTACACACGAGTTATTTTGAATCTGAGTGTCACGGACAGGCGAGCACTCCATGAATGTCTGGTCCCCGTGTGGTGCGGCCCCAATCATATCATTATAAGTCCCTGAGGCAAATAACTCCTCATATCCAGGCAGCGATGGGCGCCCCGCGAGCACCTTTTGCGCCCAAGACCGCTTTCTTGCTGCTGTAAACTCCGCAACGGCAGGTGCACACTATAATCTATACTTGAGTACTCTTTCAATACGACTCAAGAGGTCGAAAAACACACATGGTATGCTGCAGCCTGCAGTGCACGTTGAACCTCGATCTCCTTGGGTGTCTTTGGTTCCCTGTGAGCTGCGACGCTCGCCAGAAGCGGTAAGATAGCGACCAGGAGAGAGCGAATGGCCGGCATGGCGATGGAGGAGAGAAGTGAACCAACGCCTTATTTATGCCAGGGTAAGATGACCCGAGCGAAACGGACGCGGACAGCACCGTGGGCGGAGCTTGTTCCGAGAACCTAACCTTGTACTGGGGTTAACTTTTCTGCTTCCGCCATTGCTGGTACTTGTCAGCAGCAAACTCTTTCCAGACCCATTAGATGACTAGATTCTCCCGTTGACCTCAATGGAACTCAAATTCATCTCTCTCATTTGCTGTTTCAACAAATGCACAACACTAAACTCGAGGAGGAAGCACTTCGTTAAACTTCGTCAGTATCCTAGCCAATGTCATTGTGTTTATGGTAGGAAGGAAAAAACAGGGATGATCAACGCCATCCAACAGAGTGAGATGGCATAATTTCTCATGATATATAAGGATACACAGCTCCACCGTGTCCGTTTTCATTTCAATCCCAAAGAACTTGTGAGCGCAGAGAGTGTAGTCAATAGGAAGGTACTTGGACTCAAGGCAAGGAGCAGTACGTCGGATGTAGTTGCAATCGGCGTTCATTCATTTCACAGTTTTACACTACGAGGGCAGATATTATCTGAACATGGAGCGTCAAGCTGGAAGCAAGGGCGCTCGACACTTCCTCCCAATACGGTGAGTCTTCAGCCACTCATCTCCACGCTTCACCGATGCCGATCTTTTCATAGTTCATGTTGATCACTCCATCGCGGAAGAGTTCACGCTCTACCTGAACCAGTGGGGCAGTGCCCATGACCCCGACTTGTCGTGCGCCGCTCTGATGTCGTAAAGCGACCCAACGCTTGCATGGAAGAACACATCGACTGGTCTACTAGCGTCAGCGAGCAGCTTTCCGCCATCTCATCGATTCCCGTATGTACTCGTACACCACTGCTGTAGCCCTCCCGTCAGATCCACTGATATATTATCTCCACTGTTTCAGTAAACCTGGCACTGGTCCCAGAGCAGACCAGGCTTGGTTGTTGCATAAGACCTGCTCACGGCGCTCACACCTGGTGGTACTGACGCTAATGAGATAATGATGTGGTCTTCAAACGACCAAGCCGGCCCTATTTCAGCTATCTGCAACACGGACTGGATCCCGAGGTCTCGCGCGAGCAACACTTCCCTCGCCATACGCGCCTGGTTTGTCGCGCATTACTCAGCTTTTCCCGCTGTGAACATTAAACCTCACTGACAGGAACAATTAATTTAGTTCCAACGGGGCTGACAACCTCGACTCCCTGCCGACTGGGAACGCAATCACCACGAAACCCAGCGCTGATCTGATTCTCTTGCTTAAGGTGATTAGGCTCAATTCTTTTGCCCTCAATATGAGCTAATAAATTTCTGTGCAGATTCATACTTGGCCTCGACTCAGACTATCTCAAAACCCTGCAGGCTAAGACGGAAGCATCGGGATGCTAACTTGATCAGTACGGGATTGATTGTCTTCTACTTGTAAACTGATCATGAAACTTTATCCCATCTATTGCCAGAATATTCATGTGCATTATTCAAGACGCTTGAATGATCTTTGCCGAAGTCTTCGACTCAAAGCAGGAAGCCTTTGCCCAGCTCGCATGAACAAGAATTGCGTGTTTTCATTCTTGGAAGGCCTGGCATAAATTCCCACGACGCTGTTGAGATCTCCAAGTTCAGCTACATCCCAAGCTGTGCATTACATCTTCAGGTAGATATGTCAGTCCTACTACACATTGCAATGCGCCAATATATCCTCTAGAACCATATGATACCACTTCGGAGTTGCCTCGAAGATTGGTTCCCGCACCCGCAGGGGATTCAGTATATCATCATGTATATGTTCCGAACGTCCATTCAAGCCGTCGTAGCAGTCAATTTACAAACGGCCCTGGCACTTCTGCATGGGCTTCAACCCTTGGTGGTCTTTGATCTGTAGTTTATTTTTGTTCAGCGTTACGTTTTCAATATTTACATCCTTGAAGGTGGGCTCAAATAGCACGACTTCTTTCCTTGATTATATGAAGAAGTCATATAGGTGTATAAGCGGCGGCACATTATTACCAAGTGCATCAGGAAGGGTGTGCAATCATTTATTATCTATGGTGGGTTTCTTTGGGCACGGTTTCACTTGACCATTTTTGACTAGAGTTTCTAGGTTGCGTCACAGATGTGCAGTCTGATCCGACAAGACCTCGAGAGTCGAGACAAGTTTGAATACACGAATGAATTACATGCGCATCTTGGCTCACTTCTCCCTCCTCTGTCGTAATTCCGACAGCGGAACATCCTTTCGCTTTCCATTTCTCTACAGTCTCTTTCTATTGTGTGTCTACCGTTGATGCACTTGGCCCACGGGGCTATAGTTTAGTGCAACAACAGGGGCTCAAATCTCCCGGACCTAGCTGGCTACTTCTTACACAGATTAGAAGTGCTTTTTGCGCCCAGACCCTCCACGCGAAGGAACTAGATGAATGTGTTTGTATTTCTGCGAGGAATCAACGGGTCCCCATAAACATCGCCGATGCGCAAGATCTCAGAGGTATGTTGTCTTGTTCTCCAGGTAGCGTGCAATCTCGATGTCAAAATTTACTGCAGACTCCTAGCTCCTGTGAAGTGACTGCATAGTTCATTCACTTTTCCTTAAAGCATGGTACGCCTGTGGGTTGCGAGCAACACTTAAGAGAACATTGAAAGGCGATTTCTGCCGCTTCGGCATACTTTTTATGTGGGTCTTCTTTCTGGTTGTGAGGGGCTCGCCCCTTACGCGCACTCTCAAGCTTGACAGATTACAATTTACTGAGAATTCTTTTCAAGTATGACGTTGATGGTGCCACGATCGATTTCGGCAAATAAGCGAAAGGATCACTGAGTTTCTTTTGCGGCGGGTCGAGGTGTCTATCGCATAATTTCACTCTCTTACCCAGAACCTCCAAGGACAGTAGAACACCTCCGGTGGACCAATACGACTATTCAGATCTCGGACGCCGCGTATCCTTATTGCCTAGCGAAATAGGCGATACCCCGTTCCCTGCTGAAAGCCTGAATCTCAGAGCAGCCCAGGGTCTAGTCAGCAACGCAGCAGATACGGAGGCCGATGCCTCCACACCTTCGTTAATGATGACCGGCGACGGATCGCTTTGCATGTGGTTCGTTCTTTTCGCCGATCCGTGTATACTCCGAGCCCGTCCTCAAGCACGGCCAGAAATTTATCCAGCTTCGGCCACAGCAGTGTGCTATAAATTGGCTCGAACAATGCTGCAATTCCTCACTCGATTTTCCATCCGTAGAAAAACTCCCCGTTTTCCAAATCCACATCAACATGTTCTCCTTTGCTAAGCTCGCCGCCATCATTTTGCTGGCTCCCTTCGCACTCGCAGCTCCCTCCGCCGAGCTGGGGACAAGGGCGCTCGATACCTCCACCCACTGTGGTGAGTCTTCACCCATTGATTTCCTCCACGCTTCACCGATGCTGATTTTTCCATAGCTCAGGGTGATCACTTCGTCGCAGGAGAGTACACGCTTTACCTGAACCAGTGGGGTAGTGCCCATGGCTCAGGCTCGTCCTGCGCCGCTCTAACGTCGTTGAGCGGTACGACGATTGCATGGAAGAACACATGGAACTGGTCGGCCGGCGGTGGGATCAAGAGCTACACAAACATCAACCTAAACGGCGTCAGCAAGCAGCTTTCTGCTGTCTCCTCGATCCCCGTGTGTACTCCACTACCGCAACCCACCCGTCAGATCCACTGACATCCTTTCAGTCAACGTGGCATTGGTCTCAGAGCAACTCGGGCTCGGTTGTTGCAAACGTTGCATACGACCTGTTCACGGCGGTCAAGCCTGGCGGCGCTGACGCGAATGAGATCATGATCTGGCTCGCGAACTTCCAAGCCGGCCCTATCTCAGCTGCCTACAACGCCGACGGCAGCCCGAAGCCGCGTGCAAGCAACATTTCCCTCGCCGGACACACCTGGTTTGTCGCGCCCTGCTCGGCCTTTCCCACTGTGAACTAATGATTAAACTTGATACATAGGAACCTCTACTTTGGCTCAAACGGAGCCAACAATGTCTACTCCTTCTTGCCGACCGGAAATTCGGTCATCACGAGCTTCAGTGGTGACCTGAATGTCTTCCTCAAGGTAAATGGGCTGGCTTCTTTCAGCCTAGATATGATCTAATAATTTTCTGCGGCGGATTAGTATTTGACCTCGAGCCAAGGCTTAAGCAGTTCGCAGTATCTCAAGACCCTGCAGGCTGGGACGGAAGCAACCTCGGGTTCAGCCACCTTGACCACGTACGTGTCGATTTCGGCTCCTCAGACATATGGAATTTCAACTCCTTTCTGGGCTTTTTAGGTCGTCTTACAGTGCCGTTGTCAACTGATTAGATCGCCCATTCTTTTCTTACCCTCAAAATATCGCGTAAACCTATATGACCAATATCTCATATCTCTAATATTATGGCCAGCTTTCTCATGGTCGTGTTTGCCCTTCTCTATATTCAAATTGGCTGTAACCAGCGGAGTGATGCCATGTTTTGATAAAATCATGATAAGATGTGGCGCCAGCTACTTTAACTCCAGGATTCCTGGTTGAAATATTCTCGTGCATAATTCGCGTGGCAAGAATGGTTCCCGAGGCCTTCGAAATACTAAGACTAGCATTGCGTCCCGCTTGAACTTGGAGCGACACACGCAAGGATGGCTGGTTTGCAAGACTGGCAGAGGCCCTTGGTGTAATTAAGCAAGCTGCGAAAAGCAAATGTCAGTTGATAACATGGTCACCTTGCGTAGTAAGGTCTTTCACGTCCACTTCAACACAGTCACCATGGATTGATGGCTTTTTAGAGTTCACTTTTCATCCCAACGCCGCGAGGAGTCAGCCGAAGGCTGGCGACGAACGGCGGTGGGTGAAATTCTTCAAATAGGGATATTACAACTCAAAAATTTAAAACGGATTCTGATCCAAAAACGGGTGCTCGAAGTCGCAAGGTGTTTGGCGGTTCTGCTACACCAACCACTAGTCATAGCACTGGTAATCATGGAAGCAGACTTCGGGCGTCATCTAAATACTTCTGGAGGATGTACCATCTCAGGCTGCTGATGATTCGGCCGGGCTACATGTCACTAGAAAAACTCATAGATTATTTGAAAATAGCCACAATGAATATAATCAGGAAGGCAAACTACTAAAAGCTCGAGATGAGGCTGGATTTGAAGATGGTTGTAAAATAGGATGGTGTTGAGCTTTTTTTACGACTGGATCTAACTTGCATCTGGACAGGGCGCAATACGTTCATGGCGGAATGATGACACCTTGAAGGATCCGCAGGTATCGATGTGATGGATGCCTACGGGCCACAAGACCTGGCAAACGGGAAGTGGCGTTATTGAGGTGTAAGTTGTACATAAGTGGTGTAGCTTTTCGCACTGGCTTTATACCAGCTTGCAATTATGGATAGGTTTGATTCGCTTTGTGAATAGAGAGAGAATATCTCGGATTTCGTCATTGAAATGACGATGATCAGGTGCTGATAAATCTAATCTGTTGTCAATTGACTTTGATCATGAATTGACGCTTGTCAATTACCCTCCAGAATGGCTCACACATGATGTGAGCGCTGAGCCTTGTCCAGTGACTCTAGTCTCTATCCGCGCGTGTCTGCCCACAAGGAATTAGCGACATGCACAAGCTCCGGGAAAAATCAACGCCATCAAAGCGTCAAAGCATTCAAGAACACCCATACTGCACTGGCAGTGCAGTGGAGGCCCGAGGCTATGCAGACATACATGCCTATCAAGCTTCCATACTTTCTTTTTCCATGATTCCTAGATGCGAGCCCAGGCTTCGCGACTGCACGGCTGCGGACAGTGATGAATCGATGCAGCTTGAACTTTGAAGCTTGTACCAGGGTAAATTCTCCTGACTATCCATCTGGAACTCTCATGAATCCACAAAAGTATGCTCGCGTACCGAGGTGGCGGAGCTTACAGTCAGCTGTAGACGGCTGATCTTTCCCTCCGCGTCTTGGGTTGACAGTGCCTTGCGAAGTTGACGCAATCCAAATCAATATCTCATTCGGAATCTCTAAGATGTCTTGGCTTGCCGCAGTATTCACACTTTTTGCATAAAAACTTCAGCCCCCTGTACTTTCCTCTGCATCCATCCAATGCACCTTCAATCCCTTCTGATTCTTGTGCCATTTTTCTTGCACTACAACAGTGTTGCGGTGTACGGGCAGAACACCAAGCCAAGTAAGATACTCGACAAGGCGACCGACACGTTCATCAGCGATCTCCTTAGGCGCTGGAAGTCACCAGGCGGCATCTCTGTTGCCGTCGTGCAAATGGATGAACAGGGTGCATGGAACGTCGAGACCAAAGGATATGGTGTGGCTACCCTCGCCGATGGGAGCCCCATGACAGAGAACACGATCTTGCCTATTGGGTCCAACTCGAAGGTGTGCATAAGAATATTGCATCAACCCAATTTCACTAATATGGTGCTCTTCGTAGCTTTTTACTGCTATTGCTACTGGCCTCCTCATGGCAAATGAGACACTTCCAACTCCCTTGACATGGGATACGAAAGTGGCATCGGTTGTTCCTGGCTTTGGTCTGCAGGATCCCATTTCCGCGAAGCAAACTTCAATCCTCGACGCAATGAGTCATCGCACTGGCCTTCCCCGCCATGATTATTCGTATAAATGGTCTGACGATGTCCCCAATGTCGTGAGTTTAAATATTTGCGCTACCAATAATCTCAACACCTCTGATGCTAATTTTTCAGATCAAGAAGATAAAATTTCACCGCCCGTCCGCCGAATTTCGCGATGTGTTCCAATATAACAACAACATGTACACGCTCGCGTCATACCTCCCAACTTTACTGCTCCCTTCGAAAATCCCTTTCGCGCGATATGTCAAGCAGAATATCTTCGAGCCTCTCGGAATGAAGTCGAGCACCTATTCTTACGACATTGCAAAATTGGGACATCTTGCGGACGGAATAGCTCGCCAGGGCATTAACTATACAGACCTTCTGGGCAGCGGAACACCTAGGGCACTCCCCTACTGGTCCACACAAGGAGGCGAGGATGGAAACAGTACGACCATCTAACATATTCATTTTTTTCTTTGTTCACTCACAAAAAATAAAAGTCTTGTCGGGCGCAGGCGGCATCGCTAGTAATGCCGTCGACTTGGTATGTGGTATATTTTCGTTATCAATAAATAACCTATTAACGCTACTTCAGGCTGTCTGGCTTCAAACTTTGTTATTGAACGGCCAAAAACCTGATTCCAACCAATCCGTCATTCCTGCGGAGGTCATTCAGAAAGTATCTGCTGGGGTTTCAGTTGCAGACCCTACTGCGTGAGCCAACTCTTGCACGACACACTGATATTTTGACAAGATACGTTTGTTGTAGACCATTCCCTGAGCTCTCAGTCTCTGTATACGGGGCCGGATCTATACGTGGTACCTACAGAGGTCACGGTGAGTTTTTTCTTCTTTTTTTGCCGCCATTAATCTCACAATCACGACAGAAATGATCTGGCATAGCGGTGGTGTCCCTGGTATGTCCCACCATTCCAAATCTGAAGACGCAATTTTCATGGCCTCTATTACAGGCTTTTTGTCCTATATTTCCCGCCTGCCATTTGACGGTTTGGGCATTGCGATCATTTCGAACGACTATGATCTAGGCTCCTTGTTAGGGCCAATTATCAATTATCGGCTCATGGATCAAGCACTTGGCTTGGAGAAGATTAACTGGGATGCAAGGTATGTATTATCTGAGAAGTTTTGTGAACTAATACCTAGCGTCGCTTTCTTAGGTATCAAGCCACACTCCCACTTTTAATCCCTAGCCCCGCAACGTCACGACCCTTGAATGCCCCCCCTCCCTCTGTCAACTTCACCGCCTTGGCTGGCGTTTATGATAACCCTGGATATGGGAATTTTGAGCTTTGTTATGTCTCCGCCAATTATACCGCCGCATCGAGTTCATGCAAGGGGCTTGCCGCCAACATTTCAACCATATTGCCTGGCGCCGTAGACGCTACCATCCCCACCTTTATCGGTGCCTGGGATAGCCCGTGGCAGTCGCACATTCGGCTCACTCATTTCAGCGGGGACCAATTCAACATCAGTTCTTTGTCCAGTTATGTGAGTGCTGCCTTTTTATTGAAACATGCTACAAGAAATAGACGACCCGTACAGCCGACGAATAATGCTTCTGCCCCGCGTTACTGGGTATCTGGGGCGGACTCTTCCTCCGAATCTCCAGCTAGAGCAGATGCCATCGTTGAGGGTAGTCGCATTAGCCTTGCCTTCAGTGGCCTCTGGGGGGCGGGGGATGTTCCACCTTTGCAAGGGAAGACTGTCCGCGAGCGTGCAGAGGTAGTGTTTTCAAAAATATGACGACGCGAACCGGGAGGAAACGACCACTATTTGTACTAGGCTAAAATATAAAAGCAAATTTTGGTTTCCGGAATGTCGGGCTGCAGTCCCTTCATCAGGAAGATGACATGATCTTTTCGGCAATCTTTTCGGTCTTCGGAAAGACTAAAAAGTCAAAAAAGCGAGAAAAGACAGAAAGATCAGATGTCTTTTAAAAGCCATGTCGGTTTGCTTAAATAAGACAAT
Source organism: Sphagnurus paluster (assembly GCA_018282025.1). Taxonomy (NCBI): domain Eukaryota; kingdom Fungi; phylum Basidiomycota; class Agaricomycetes; order Agaricales; family Lyophyllaceae; genus Sphagnurus; species Sphagnurus paluster. The sequence goes on from JABCKI010000365.1 coordinate 13,924, forward strand.
ATTTACTTAGATATGGTCTTTGCGAAGACCATGTGTCTTTTTAAAGAGCTCTTTCAAGACCTCATGTCTTTTCAAAGACGTGAATTGATTTTCAAAAGCCAGACAGTCTGCGGGAAGTTCAATCTTAAGCAGGGCAGAAGTAGACAGAAGATACGGTAAATTGACTACTAATTGGTGGGTATACAAAAGGCTAGCATCACTGTGCTACCGTGCTACACTGCAATTGTGTCCCAAACCACCACATACTATCCGTTAATGAACCATCATGTGCCGCCGGCGGTCCATGTCCTCCGAGCGAGTCAGATCCAATACCAGAGAGCCCGCCCGTCACAGTAAATCTGAGTCAGACGGTGCCGGCATCCGTCAGAGGGCCAATGGCAGCCTGAGTGTCAAGGTTGTCCGAGTCGTAACAAGGGTCGTGTAGCTCCGAATCGTCGTCATCCGAATCTGACTCGACGATTTCCAGCATCGCCTTTGGAATGGGCAACGGCTTCTCGTGCATGCGAAATGCGGCCTGCTTGATATCTGCCCACTGAACTTCCTTCAAGCCCTGGACCCGCTTCAAGAAAACCGTCGCGCGACGGACTGTCTCACATTTGCCGTTCAGCATCTCCACCCTAAGATCACCCCAGTTGGCTTTCGAAAACTCGCGTGCTGTTTTGTTAGCAGGAGGCGTATACACACCAGTAATTGAATAGAGAAGAGCACGATGAACCTGTAAATATGTCTTAATGGTCAGCTCAAGATATATGACCTGGTAACGATGCCATTTTTACGCACAGCTTGAATGGTGTATATGAGGGCACCAACTGGCTGATCCCCAATCCGATAATCCACAGGAATGTTTTGAACAACGTTGAGATAGACTCTCGCCACGAGTCGGCCCTGGAAAAGTCCCTTGAAGTATATTCTAACATTAGTGGATCTTGCTGAAGTAGAAAGAAACCATGAATAACATACCGAGTATTCAGCTTCAGGATCCATATATACAGACTCCCATAGGAAAGGACGTGTCTTGCTCGAAATTGCAGAGGCAGCATGATCTCCAATGAGCTTCAAGACCAAACCAGCCTTCTGGGCATCCTCACGGAGGCCTCGGTGTTGGTATTCAGCATCGAGAGCCCACACGGCAGCATCAGCGAACTTGTGGAGCCATGAAGAGACTGCGTGCTTGATCTAAAGTAAGCATGATACAGTAAGAGTATGGTAAAGCATGATAAATAGAGCACGAATACGTACCAGGGTCTTGACGATGATGAAAGTAGAGCCAGGAGTCACATCCACTTTGAGGGGGTGGGTGGACAGGAAAAAA
>JABCKI010000366.1:0-15201 GCA_018282025.1 Sphagnurus paluster
TCGATAGCCGCATCCACGTGACGCGCCAAAGACATAGCTCACGCTCGCTCGTGCCTCGCTCGCTCGAGCGCGAACTCTTTAGACAGCATTATTACTTATGCGGCTACTTGTGCTTCTATTCTGCAGCGACAGGCTGAGGTAGTGGTCTGATGTAATGAATGTTTACGAGCCTGTACAAGCTTCCCATGTCATTCAGCCCAACACCACGCGGAATGGAACTCAAAATTAGCCTTTCGGTCACTCTCCAGTTTTTACTACGCCGTGTGAAGGCGATCCTTTTTCTATTCCACATTGCAGAGTGGCTGGGGGGACGATGATTGCTATACCAGACAGGAAGATTAGAAGGGTGTCATTCAACGGACATGTAGTAGGGCCGAGTGTCAGGACCTCAATGGAAACAGGAGCGCAGGTCTGCGCAGATCCTGAATGGAAGCAGGGGCACAGGACCTGAATGGAAGCATAACACAGGAGACAACCGAGACTACTGGATGAAGCCTGATGAAGCACCTTATGGCCACCACACATCCGAGTGGTAATTATGGTTACTGTCACCCTTGAGATGCGCACCAGAGCTCCTTACGTGCTTAATGACCAGCCTCCCGATGAATCTTTGGTATCCCGCAGAATCTTTAGAATCCCCGATTTCAGTCCTACCTGGCCTTGTCATCTTCATTCCCTATGCCAGGCGCTGTGGATCTTGTTCTGCCATACTATGAAGTGGTGGGAATCTGATCAGCGGTAGTCCGCTTGCCCCGCGTCTAGCAGGATGTACTATAAATTGTCATGTTCTCTCCTCAGGAGACTCTTACTCCATTCCTATCGAACAATGTCAAACCCCCCAACTTACGAAGACTCGCTCGGCGAGCTTGAAATCCTCGCTCACGACGACACTCTTCCTCCCTACATCCAACGAGCTACCGAGCGGGCGTTAGCTGGTGATACATCCGTAACTCAGGTCGCTGACGATCTCCAGAAGGAGGTCGCCGATCTAGGCAACCGATTTAATAAAGTTGACGAGGCTTTCTACTGGATCAACCGCGACCTCGTTGAGTTTAACAACGCCAGCGACAAGGACAAAGACAAGGGCAGCAAGCTTCAACTAACTTGGGCTGATTTAAAGAAGGTCAGATGCGTATATCTGTTGCAGTTGGTCATCGCTGAGCTGAAATTCATGTAGCGCGTCACCGAGCTTCTCTTGGAAACCCGCAACGTTGCTACAACCACAGAGTCGTATATCAAAGGTGGGTTATTTTGGATCGATAACACAACGAAAGTTTTAAAACGACCTTCTTTTTGTTTAGATTTTCTTGGCGTCATTATACCCATTGTCGAGTCAATCAAGAAGCCCAGAGATTACCAAGATGCTGTCGTGGATCTGAACGAGTTTATCAGGGTAATATTCGAACTATTATCTTGGGTGTATCACTCACGTCGTGCTGTAGAGAAAGAATCCGCACGCTGGAAAACTTAGCGACTCAAATCGTCTCGGAGATCTTCTCAGGCGTGATCTCGCAACCTTTAAGCAATCATTCGATTCTTTTGCAAACACTCGCAGGTTCGCCCTCCAGGACGATATAAGTAAAGTGCCTATCAGTACATTAAGCCAGGAGGTTTCCAGGTGAGCGCTGCGATGATTGCCCATCCATTTTATGGTCTAAAGAGCACATTTCTTTTATAGAGCTGAGAAGGAGGTTGGCTTTATCTACCGCATTAATCTACAGGTTAATAAGATTTCTTCGACATTCTTCGCACAGCTAGCAGATGCAGAGAAGAGCCTAGGCGATGCAGAGACCTCCCGAAACGTGTTGGGACAGTTGAAGGCGGTAAATGCATCCCATCAAGAGTTTTGGAATAAAAAACTGATGTACCATTTATTAGACTCCCGAACAGATATCCAAACTCCGTTCGCTGAGAGACAAATCCCTGGCTAACGCAAATCGTATGTAATCGTTTATTTTATCGATATTGAACACCACCAAACTCTTTTTTAAAATCTCTAATCAGAGGCCAAATCCGAATTAGCCAATGCAGAGAACAAACTTCTTCAGTATAAAAAGCAAATTGAGGCCTTGGACAAAATTCAAGCTGGGATCAGTGTGCAAAAAGACGAAATCGACTACATCACTCGACGCTTCGGTCAGTTTGCGGCCATCTGGACCTATGTAAGTCGAAGAAATACTACATGGGCGCATCACTTATTTATCTCTCCAGGTGGCTTGCGACGCCCGCCTGATCTCTATAAATCTCAAGGCGGCTCTAGACGCTGGCGCTAAAGGGAACAACAAGTTGATGGAGGTGAGACCGACACACAAGACAATTTTCTTTCGCTAAGAGAAGAATATCTAGGCCTATAAGCGGCAATTGGAGCTCATAAAGAGGAGCTCCGCTGTGCTATCTGCCGCTTTGAAGCAGTACGCCACCCAGATCAGCAGATTTGGGGGTCCAAGGAGCTATTAGTTCAGAAATCACTAGCCTGCGCCACAGTTGTCCATTCCATATAAATCATTAAATGTAGGGCAAATTTTCTGTATCCTTTTCCCTAAAGAATTCGACGCTTCAATATTCCGCAAAAATGCTATTTTCCAACGTGAAATATGTGAACCAGGAAGATTTGCAATGGTACAACAGGAAATATTAACGGCGTGGCGCTATTCTAACCGTAAACTCATTTCGTGACATATGTTGTGGAATAATTCTCTTCGTGAATCTAACGTTTTAAACCCCTCGTAAATTATGGTAAGAATATCCTAGCCAGCCATGTATGTCATTTACCACCATTCAAGGCGTACCGGACGTATGTAGGTTTTTGAACCACAACCCGAGGTGCCTATTTGAAATTATTTGGAAGCGTCATCCATTTCCTTCCGCCAGCGCTGCTGTATCTCGATACTCTCTCTGAAGATCCTGTACTTGGCTTCCAGCAACTTCTTCTCCTTCATCGATGCCGAAGGCGCGACTAGGGTTCCGACAGGTGTCATCTCGGTCTACCGCAATCGTGAGCTCCAGAAAGACACAACACATTTGACAAATTCTCACCATAATTTTCCACAGCAACTGTCCCTGCTCCTCTGGACTGAGACTACATGGCGCAATATACGTCACGCCCCTCTCCCCTTCTTCCGTCCCACTGGTCTGGCACACTTCTGCTGCGAACCGCCCGAGCATGGCTGCACCAAGGACAACAGCGCCAGAGTGCTCAAACGGCAGAACCACGGGTACCCCGCAGGTGTCTGCGAACAGCTGCATGAGCGCACGGTTCTTTGCCTGTCCGCCGCTCATATAGATTGAGCGGATTTGGTGCCCACGTGCGTTCATCTCGTCCACGATGTGCCGTGTCTGCAGTGCAATCGCTTCTAGCGTCACGTTATATTTACGCGCGAGGTCTGAGAGTCCGCTATCCTGTCAGATGCGTAAGCCTAGTGGTCGAGCAAATATCAGAGGCAAACTGACTAATTCTAGGCCAACGAAGGACCCTCGCATACGGGGGTCAGCGATAGGAGATCTGTTTCCTGAATGATGAAAATAAGCGCTTGAATTTATTATCGTCAGGAAGGGTGTACCATGGAAGTCGGGGTACATGTGTAGGTCCTTCGTGAGTTCCGTCAGCGTCTCGAACTTATTCTCAACTCGCAGTTTCTCGAGCATCTCCTGAAGCACTAAGAGTGCCATGTTAGATAATTTTAGCTGTTCAAAAATGCCAGCCACGAACCGGTATGAATATTTTTTCCTTGCTCCCTTCCGAGCTCGACGAGTTTAGAGTATGCGGGGTGCGTCGTCAAGATGAAGTCGATCAACTGTTGAGCGGAGCATTAGATGAGACTGAGAGTAGAGTCCGCGTCGTACTTGTCCTGTCGATGATTGGCCTCCCTCATTCATCCACCATCCTTGGAACACTGCATCCTGACCTCACGTTCACTATCCAAGCTCCATAGAAAAGGGACCACACGCACTCTGTAGGGGCCCCAGACGCCGTCAACAAAGACTCCTTTGGGACTCTGTGTGCTTCACGTTCAATGGCCAGAAACTCAAAGTCATATCACATCAACACGAACCTGAATAAGGTGGCAAGTACTCGTCCCAGCCACAGCAGCGAGTCGATGTTTGGACTCTTCAAGGGATGGTACGACTTCAGACAACTTTCCGTCCTCTTTGTATCGCGCAGCGACAGTGCCCAACCAACCAGCGTATCTGAAGGAAAATTTTCTCAAAGCTAAAGATTGTGCACAAAGGATGATACGTACGCGTCGATAAGCCCGCTACCCACCGGCGTTCCCTCGAAGAGCCCCAGCTCCTCCGCAGCCGCCTTGGAAAGACCTTTACCCACCGGACGCCCCGCAGTAAGCAGGTTTCCTGCCTCAGCGCCGATTTGCTGGTAGTTCCCTTTGCAGAGGTCCTCGAGCCCGATAGCCCCAAAGAACTTGGCATTCCAGCCGCTACTGGGGACGTATGAGCACTTGCATGTCAAAGAGCATGCCGAACGCGTAACGCTGGACGTGGCGCGGTAGGTTAGAAAGTCGGGCAGGTCAAAAAACTGGCATTGCGGGAAAAGCGAGGGGTCCATGTTATTCTTTAGCCACAGTATCTTCGGTATCTCCATCTCCAACTGTTATAGTCAGATAAACGATATCTTGTAGCTTCAAGGTACGCACGCTCATAGTCCCCCCAACATAATTCAGCACTTCAGACTTGGTCTTGTTAATGAGGCCGGCTTCTTTCTCTGCTCTGTGGTCGGCCCATAAAATGACGTTTCGATCGCCATATTGACCTAGTTGGTCTCCTTTGGTCACGATGATAGGTTTGCCGTCGAAGTCAGACACCGCGAGAGAGCAAGTCGCGTCGAACCCAAGCCCTTTGACCTCGGAAGGGGGCACCTGAGAAGTCGCAAGACAATCCTTGATCGCAGCGGAGATGCTAACCCAGATGTTAGAGGTCGATTGTTCGAAGATTCGATGATCGTTTGGATCGCGATATGTTATCGTGTCGTATGTCGATGAAGCCACAACTGTACCATCCTTTTTAACCAGCGAGGCGCGCGCAGAGCCTGTACCAACGTCGATACCGATATAATACGAATCTGTAGGCATGTTCGTTGGAAAGAAAGATCTCGCAGAGGCTTTCAATTGAGTATAGCGTTTCCGGACCTACGGTTCGGTGAAAACCGAGCCGGGACGGTCAATTATCCCGCTGTTGGACCGTTCCCTGGTCAAGTACCGCATCGTTGAATTTATGGATCATAGTCTCGGAATAGGTTTATATGAAGATAATCCTAACTGTAGGATTAGGAAATGGTGGTTCAAGGAAATGAATGGTATTCCGGGTTTGCTTGTAAGTAGGTCACTAGCCAAACAGCGGGAGCGGACCTCGCATTCCGAGCCTTTCGCTACAACCACAACGGCGACGGCCACTATGCATTTTTGCGTGAAATTTGGTGCTCTATTGCTATCCTCCCAGCTAGCTTTTGCCAGTGTTCAAGATGTTATGAAAGTGCAGACATCTCTGGCTTCAAATGCCCACAGTACCGCCGGTCACAACGCTTCCGAGGTTATGCACTTACAATTGTTGTCTGTGGCATCGGACGAGTTCACAACACTCTCACATCCCCTTTTCCCAAATCACCAGGTTCGTGTCAAGCAGAGTCATTTTTGTGACCTCACAGTCAAGTGAGTTCGAATATTGGGATAGCCTAGGCTATTCAAACAGGCTAACGGAGGAACTTAGGGTCTACACAGGCTATCTTGACGTTGATGCAGGTGCAAAACACATGTTCTTTTACTTTTTTGAAAGTAGACGTAACCCTGATAAAGGTATGTAACCTTCCTCGTGAATGACAAAAGTGAGGTGCTAAGCCAAGTCTGAACGCAGACGATGTGATGATGTGGATTAACGGAGGTTTGTAACTCTCTTTCGATATATTGAAATTTTGCGAATTTTAGTTTAGGACCTGGATGCTCCTCTGCGATGGGTTTGTTGATGGAACTAGGTACAGTTCGCGCCTTTCCGCATCGCTCTTCACAAACAGCTTCCAGGTCCCTGCAACATCGATATGAAGAACATTTCGACTAATGGAACCGTTTGGAACCCTTATTCATGGAACGAGGAAGCCAACATCTTCTTCCTTGACCAACCGTATGTGATATATCATCCGCCTGATGCTATATTGACCGACTCATCCTAGTGTGGGGGTTGGTTTCTCCTATGCCGATTTTGGAGAAACAGTGGAAACGACGGAAGCCGCCGCCAAGAATGTTCATGCATTCCTGTCAATTTTCTTTGAGACTTTTAAACAGTTCTCAGGACGGGCTCTTCATCTGTCTGGTGAATCTTATGGGGTATGTCAACTTCCTTCGCCCGATTCCGCTCTAGTAAAACCTCATGTGATGTTTTGAAGGGACGATACTTGCCTGTGTTTGCTAGCGAGATATATGACCAAAACCAGATCACCATTCGTGAAGGACGGCAAACCCTTAACCTACAAAGTGTGTTAATCGGGAACGGTGTAACCGATATTTCGACGTAAGCGACTCACCATACTTAGATTATCACTCAGACACTGACTTGGTTTCGCAGGCTTTACGCGGGAAGATACGAAGTCGAATGTGGAACTGCATCACTAGACGTGCCGTTCCAATCAATCAGTAACTGCGTCAGGATGAAGACCGCTGTGTGTTACGACTTTGAATATAAGATAATAATCCTGGGCTAATCAACAGCCTACAGCTGCCTCGTTGTCAGAAAGCTATGCGACAAAGCTGTATTGATCAGTTCGATGCCATCAATTGTCGCGCAGCTGTAAATTTTTGTGACAATGAGCTCTCTACCGCCATGTGGGACACCGGTTTGTCTAATTAATGCGACATGAGGAGGACTAGGCTGAGCTCGAATCACAGGCCGAAATGTGTACGATATATCCAAGGTGCGAGTCTCCCCACATCTATCACCCATAGCCTCAGGATTCTGTTCCAGCCTTGCGAAGGGGTTTTGTGTTATGCCGAGAACGCTGCTATCAAACGGTTCCTCGACCTTCCTGAGACGCGTGCGATGCTCGGTGTCGACCAATTTCCGACTTCCTTCTCAGCATGCTCCTCTGACGTTGCAAAAAACTTCGTTTCTCACATGGACAAATGGGCTGTTCCAACGCAGCACTATGTGTCCGGGTTATTGAACCGTGGCATCCGTGTTCTTATCTACGCCGGGACGTACGATTGGCAGTGTAACTGGGTCTCAAACAAGCTGTGGGTTGAGAAGCTGGAGTGGAGTGGAAGTAGTGAGTACCAGGCTCAAGAATGGAGAGATTGGATCGTTGGAGGCAAGAAAGTTGGGGAGGTGCGAGAAACACGGCTCTTGACGTTCGCAACGATTAGGGGAGCTGGCCATATGATGAGTACCTTCTCTTCCTTTTCATGCTACTTAGACTTACACCGTGATTTGCTTTCGTTGTTTCCACGTCCCCCATGATAAGCCGGTGGAAGCCTTGGCGATGGTGCAGAGATGGCTCAATGGGACATCGTTATTGCGATGAGAGGCTCGTCTGCTGCGCTTACTTATGTGATCACGGACTCGGGTCTCAGGGAGCTGCTACGTCACATGTAGAGTACATGCATGGCGCCTCGAGGCGACAGCTATTCAAAATGGGGCGTTCTCGTTTCGGGGCCCAGCCCAACACGACCTCCGATCCGTCTTGACTGAGATTCGACCGGACTGCATAAATTGGAAGCGAATCAGACCTCCAAAGCTACAATCTACAATGGAAGCTACGAACGGATCATCATCACCTCACCTGAATACTCAAGAGTTCACCAGGGATCAGGACCTCTGGCTGGAGGACGGCGACATGGTTTTCTCAGCTGAGACCAAGGTCTTCAGGGTGAGAGGGAGGCAACTGGCGTCTATATCCTCGGTATTCGGGGCGATGCTTTCTTTTCCCCAACCAGACCCAGTTGATACTTTCGACACATACCCTCTGATCCGTATGCAAGACTCGGCGGAGGATGTGAGATGTTTCTTCAAAGCCATTTTTAGTCCGGCGTGAGTGCTCACCTAGCTATTGTGCTCCTTCCGTCATATTTCTTCTGAATGCCAGGTACTTTGCGCCGCCCCCGGCGCACACCGATGTTAAGACCCTCATCGCGGTCCTTCGCCTAGCACACAAATACGAAGCTATCTCCCTGTCTCACTGTGCTCTTCTCCACCTGGCAACTGCCTACCCCACCAAGCTACGAGCCTGGGACTCCCGGAACGAAACACGGACCTTCCCACCCTGCAGGCTCTTCTCAGAGGAATTCCAACTCCTGCGACTGGCGTACAAACACGGCGCGACATGGACACTCCCGTCGCTCTTCTACGGCTGCAGTGCATACCCTATGAATGAAATTCTAGACTCGCCTGTCTGGACAGAGGCTGACGACCTGACCCTCGAGAAAACCCTCTGCCTACTTGGCTACGCAGAGCAGTTCTCTTCATCGCACCGTAACGCGCTTTCTCCTTCTCCCGGCTCCTCCGCAGTGTACCGAGACGCAGAAGTGCTATCCCAATAAGCAGACGTGGCTTAGGGTAGTCGACACGTGGCGCCGGTCAATACCGCTGGAGATCTGGGACGAGGGTAACTGGAAGCAGCTTATGGGTCAGGTGTGCGCGGCGTGCATCGGGCAGTCGAGGAGGGTGCATCAAGAAGCCAGGATGGCGGTGTGGGAGAACCTGCCAAGAACTTATCGTCTACCACCCTGGGACCAGCTAGAGGCACAGAAACTAGAGGCACAGAAGGCGGTTGCATTTAATTCGGAGAAGTAGTCGATATTGCTAGTGGGTGAATTTCTGTGATGAACTGCTATTCTTTCGCTGACGTTGACTTGAGAGGTCGCGATTTCTCTTCAACTTGAAGCCGTAAATCTAACAATAGAGAGAATCTTTCCTGCCCTTCACATACTCCTCACGCCCTGCGTCGAAAATTCTATTTACACCATATATATAATTACAGGTCTTGTTATGAGCACTGCTGTCTAATTTATTCACGGGTGCTCATAAACAGTCTCGATTCCAAACTGCACAAGCAACAGATCTGTTTATTTAATACTATTCACGAAAAGCACAGGTTCCAAGCGTTGACGACAAATGGGTTTCAATGACATTACAACTACCCTGGGCCATTTCCGTCAGTAAATTCCACCAACTTGATGCTCTCGAGAAGTCTCCATGAAATGTTCATGCTTCGTAATCAATTCACATTGAGAAGTGACCAGTTTGTCAACGGCGAAAGAACCTGAGCGAAAACGCCGTTCAGTTGATCTTCTACAATTTCTATATGAGAATAGTGGGAGTATGTAACCTCAGGCGAAGTGCCAACCCATCTCACAAGTCACATTGCTGGTGTCCATATCAACCTGATTATTGCGATGCTACAAAAAAAACCTAAAGTAAAATTACACTAGCAGAGGAACGTGAAATAAAGATAAGTGTTCTACTTGAGCTTGATGTCCTCGGGAGTCTCTATAAAAATGTCGTCCACGTCCTTCCAGTGCGCCTTTGCTGTTCCTCCTAGAGAATAAACCCTTTCCCGCTCAGCCCAATACTCCAACACATCACCCACGCGCGACGGCGTCCACACCCGCTCGCCGGTGTCCCCGTCCGTCTCGGCCCGGAACCATCTCGGCCTGTGCGGAGGCATCTCGCCCATCTCACGCGCCTTACGAATCGCGCGCTGCTTCTGCTCCTGCTCATTCTTCAAGTCGTTTGCAAGCTCCCACTTGCCCATCTCAAACGCGCGCTGGTCGGGTCGCAGCCGGCAGTCGGTCGGACAGAGGTATGGCCGCAGTGTGTCCTCGGGGCAGTCATTGAGTGTGATCGCGAACGGTGTGAGGTTGAATGGCGATCCCACGGGCTTTTCAGTGTTGCGCCATAGCACAAAGGGCGCATTAGCGACGGAGTTGGGCGAGGATGCGCCGGAGACTTCGAGGTCAGGATTGAGGAATTGCGTGCTGCCAGCAGGGCTGGCGATAAGCTGCGAGTTCCAACGGCCAGCAAGCTTGTATACCACTCGCCCTGAGGCGGTTATAACCTCGCCTGCAATTTCGAATGCGTCCTTCCCCCTCCATCCACGAGGCTTGAAGGTCAGAATGCACTCATCGCCCGTACGATGATTTTTAACCTTTAAAACCAAATTAATAATTTTGGAGGCGACGAAAGGAGAGCCACGCACGATCATGTCGCCGTAGTGATCGATGGTTGGCGACCCAAGGATGAAGCCAGACACGTTTGTCGTGACCTTTTTCCAGCTGTAATGCTCCACCACTTTTCCAGCGCCAAACCTCCCAGAAGCCTTTGGGTATCCTGGACCGCCACGCTCTTCCGGAATGATAAGCTCGGCATGTGCAATGCCTGTGGGCCGGATCTCAAATGACTTGCCCATAAACTTGTTTTGTGCGTCGACCTAGCGAGGATTTCAATTCAGGGGAACTCATAATCTCGAAAATATGACACACCTCGCCAAAGTAATGCCAGGATGGTGACTCGGCCCAGCATGCAGAGATCGGTGGATGATGGCTAACTTGCTCCGATACGTACCGATACTCTTTATCGAGCCGCACGTACTCAAAGGTCTCGCTCTGATAACCCCGTAAGTATTTAAGCTCTTGTTTTGATGTAAAAGGGGGCTGACCAGCATAGGATTAAACGGTTTTGCAATCCGCCCGATAGTCGACGAATAGTTCGACATCGCAAACGCTGCAACAAACGCCAGACGTCGGAGTGGGTCCTTGTCTCGCGCCGCAGCATCCACTACCAAAGCAGACAAGGTCAGAATCAGCCAACAAAATACAATGAACGCCACTTACGGCACTCCGTAAACTCCATATCTTCAGCCATACGCTGGAGCATACTTGTTGGTTCATTAAAGAACACCGGGAAACTGATCTTCGTTAGGTCCTTGCCGATACTATGCTTCAACACACTCCACAGGCTCGTGCTCGGGCGTTCTTCGTTGAGGTCGAGGCTCGTGCGGAGGTGCTTGTAGCCATCGTATGGCGCCAGCTCCAAGGGCTCCGCGAGTGTGAGGGCGCCCCTGCGAGGCGAGGCCAGGGCTTCGGGCACGACCAAGTTCGGTAGCGTACCCGTCTCGATCGCATCGAAGAACTCGTCCTCCTCGTCCGTGTCGGCGTCTTCGTCTTCAACTACAGCGTTGTAAGATGGTGTCGACGGGAAGCGTGGGGAAGGCATGGGCATAATCATAGGTACGGTGGGCGTGCGGGTAGGTGTGGGTGTCAATGCAACGGAGGTGGTAGCTGTCACGGTGTCTTGTGTTTGTGTACGTTTTGGCACTGTTCGCGGTGGGGGTCTTTCGAGAATGGGGGTCTCTGCTGCGTCAGGGAAATACTCCTGCTCTTCGCCTTCCTGATCCTCGACGATGCTTACGGTACCCCCAAATGATGCCCTCTTCGGCCTAGCTGTGAGCTCTCCGCCAAGGTCAAAGAACCTACTTCCCCGCCGTCTGCTCCTTGCACGAAGCTCCTGCTCTAGTGTTTCGCCTTCTCTTACGACAGTAGCGAGACTCTCTTCCCAGAACTTTTGCTGCTTCCTCTCCTGCGCGAGTGTCTTCCGCCACCACGTTTCCCGCGTCCGTGCCATATCAACGTACTCAGCCAGCATGCTCTGGAGCTCGGCAAAGGATTGCCCCAGCGCAGCTTGTATTTCCCCGGGTGGCAGCTCCCCAAGCAGTTGTGCCGTCAGGTCCATCTGTGCGGTCGTACTATTTCCCTGCAGCTCAAACGCCTCTTCGTGTGGTGGGGCACGCGAATTAGACTCCGCTCCAGAGCTCTGTCCATCGAAACCCTCGTCATCCGCGTCGTCCGCGGCGACCAAACTCTCGTCTGCTGGACTGGGGCCCTGATTCAGATCCGGGCTCGCATCCCCGACCGCAGTACACTCCACATCCGTGCTCGTCGCAGAACCTTCTCCGCTCACAGCGCGCCGCAACAGCGTCCCCGAGATCCTCAGTGTTCCCGCCGTTCGTCCCTTCTGCGAACGCGTGCTTCGTAGACTGACACTCCGCAAGCCGCTCGAGTCGCTCTCGCCACTACGCCTCCGCCCGCCCACCTCATTAGTGTGGCCGTTTTGTCCTACCCCTGTGGCACGCGCCCAGGCTATGCTTCGCTCGAGTGCAGCGGCCCAGCGCGCCGCCTCGACTGGGTGGTTCGCCTTTAGGTACCACTTGGGCTGCCCCACGTCAGACTGCACGTCGATCCGCACCCGGTCGCGTGTATTGAGCTGTGCAGATTTCATACTAATCGATCCCCGCGACGCGACGGTCTCATCGTCTTGATGGCGGTAATCTGTCTGAGGTGATTAGCATTTGTAAGGCAGGGCGATACAAAGTACATACACGACAAAATGCCGTTCTTGAGTACAAACCAGCGTGTATTGTATCCCCTGGCAACGTTTGTGTACTTGTTGAGATATCCCTTGAGCACCGGGGGCTCGAGTACCGACGTTAACGTTGGTTCGATTAGCGTAGAGTCGTGGTTGGCAACTAACAGACTGATGAGTACATGAACGACGTCGAGGCAGAAGAAACGCACATTGCCTCAAGAACGCGCGTACGCGCTCATCTCTGGCGCCCTCTGCAGCAGTTTTACCACGTCTGTTGCGACCAAATACGTCTGCGCCTGCACGTACCGCAAGCTCGATGAGACGCAGGTCCTTACGCAGCGCCGCCTCATGGAGAAGGGTGTTGCCAGAGCCGTCGTCAAGATACGCAAGGTCAACGCAGTGCGCACGTGGGGACTCTAGGAGGGCGACTAGAGCTGGTGCTGCTGGGCTGTTGGGCGGGGAGAGGATGTACGAACGCAGCAGAGATCGGTACGAAGCGTTTAAGAAAGCATGGGAGTCTGCGGGAAAGATTAAGCATGATAAATAGAAAAAGACGAAGAAAAAGACCTTGAATGGCAGCAATAACCTCGCGCCCACGGGCAACGTCCCTGCATGTCCGCCCTTGTGCATCGCGTATCGTGTCGTCGATGCCGTCTTGCTCGAGCAGCAAATTGACGACGTCGACACGGCCGAGAGACGCAGCGAGATGTAGAACAGTGTTTCCAGAGCCTGGTGGATGAATTCCATTGGGCGATATTGCACGGTGTGAGAGCAGCAGTGCCACAGTATCCACTGCGTAAGACATTATTAGTACGAAACTCTGGTCTAGTTTTGCTGCGCACCTGATGCACACCGCACCGCAAGGTGCAAGGCCGCAGCACCTGTATCCAGTCCATGTCCCTCGTCAATACTATTTCCTGAATTGCGGTTGGATTTTCTCTTGTCCTTGCCGATCTCCGCAAGGAACGGGTGTATCTTTGCTGGGTCGCCTGCAGCGTACGTCAGTCCAAGCCTGTCTCACCAAAGCAGAGAGATTGACCGTTTCTCAACGCCTGAAGTAGCTTGACATGATATAGTGGCTCTGAACTGCTGGGATTTGCGCTTGCATGGTGATTTGATGTGTCTGGGGTTGGACTCAGTTCGCCGAGCTCGACAGAAGGATTTAATCCACTCACTGGCGCTTGAAGATGTTGATCTCACTGATTCCGGAGGCATTCAGCTAGCACAGGGTGCAGTCCAGCGCACCGACAGAGGAAGAGGGAAGAAGACAACTAAACAAATAGCCAGGACAGGCCAGAAATAGACCACGTGCATGTCGTCTCCCACGTGCCCCGTCGCGTCCCAGGGCAAGTTTGAGTCCGATAGAAATCAAGGAAACGCGCGAAGAGGGAGTAGCAAGATATTGGATATAAGCTTATACACATTATTACAGGCAGTTGTGGACAAAGGCGGTGTTGGTGTCGGGGCTGCGTTCGCCGACGGACCCTGTGGCGGAACGCGACCAGTCAAAAATTACGTACTCGTAAGAAATTAAATACGAGTGTTTGAGGCTGTATTTTCCTGTCTTTAAAAATTAAATGTCTCATTAAAGAGCTTCCGTATAATTCAAGTTGAAAGAACTTGTCGTGTCGTCGTTTCTAGAATACAAGAACCAGGCGAGGCGAAAGGATTGACCGATATACGCGTACTTTTTGTTTTTGTTTCCATTGGAATGGAAGAAAATAAGAGAATTAGGCAGCTTCTCAAGCTATATGGCACGGGAATTTTCTAATTAAGCCACCTGGGGAAAATGATGTGGTCGGACTTCATCCATCAGTGAAAGGACGCGACTGTAGGCCACATAAAAGATCACGGACCACCTTAAGAGGATATTAGGTATTGTGGAGCCCATCCGACTTGGAGTAGGGATAGTTACCACTTTGAGAGTGGCGCAGTACAATAGGCCGGCCATGTACAGAGACCCACAAGAAATCGCACATTTACCCCCGGAAATTTATAAGACTTCAGATAGGTGCAGACATCTGAAGTTATAAAATGGGAAGATGAAGGCTTTCATTTTTGAAAGCCCAATCACCTCTAATTATATCTTGTGAAGATCCTACCGATTCTGTAGGCTCTCTCTACATACACACAACCCTCAGCTTATGCTTCTGGATAACAATATACCTATCAAATTATTTAGTGACCAAGTAGCAATCCAACGTGAGAGCGTCTCGTAATTCACATATGGGCCTCTGACTAGCCCCGAACAGAGGTGAGGTGTCATAACAATCTTCTATTTTCATTCCTTGATTGATGGAGGCTAGAATTTATACGACGAGGTTACACAGCTGCACGCCATTCATTGGAAACCATAAGACTCCCAATCATAAGAAAAACTTAACCCAGCCGCTTATGTATTTGATATGTATTGATATAATTCTGATAAGAGGTACTTTAGTTATCTTTTTTATAGCGGAAATAGCTAAGGTTTCTTAAGTTTCACGGCACATAAGAGATTCTTACGCGGCTGCACGCTAATCATTGAGAAACTTAAGACGAAAGCCACACACGAGAATCATATGTCAGCACCTTATGATTGTCAGAGTACATCATACGAAATTCAGAATCTCTCTCATCATATGTCCTGTATAATTTTTTGCTCTGATTTTCATATTTCTCGTATCTCTTAAGATTTTCATTAGCATGTATCACGCCGATATGACTGCAAAATGACCGGCTGGAGTCGGGACGGTAGCTCTCATAAAAAGATCACACACATTCAAAATGGGGCGAGGCAATCCCTGCCAGTTTAAACTCCGACCTTCGCAGAACTGAATGGTCGCAAAATGTGTAGCTTTATGT
>JABCKI010000367.1:0-15201 GCA_018282025.1 Sphagnurus paluster
GCGGGTGGTTTCCCGGCTTTGCGCAATGATTCCACCTTGGCAGGTGGAGTGCCGGGAAGTAGGTGCTTTAAACTGATACTTCATGGACTGGCCGCCTGACTGTCATACTACTGTAGCGGTTTTGCAGGACCTGAACAATGCTGCCGGAATACTCTATACAGGGCGCTCGTTTCCTTCTGGCACGAATCAATGCTGGATTCAGCAATACCCCCCCACCCAAGGCAACACCATCGGTCGCACAGTCGTCGAGTTCTATAGCGACACCGAAGGCATCACTGGTGTTGTGAGTACAACTGTCCGAACTGCATCGTGCATGATGTATTCTAACCAACGTTCTATTTCTATGGCGCCTATTCAGTTCAAAAGTAAGCTATTTCTACTAAAATCACGCCATATAGAAGTTCTGAACAAAGATCATCAGCGAACGTCGATAACTCTGGCTTGTCGGGAAGTGGGGAGTGGGTTTAAAGAGTTTCCATTGATCGGGCGGCTTTAGGTGCCCGCGACGGTCTCTATCATGTACAATAGCTTTATCACTTCCAAACTTGTTATGAGTATCAGGCTGTCCCTTGTCTCGGCTCAACAAATCCCCTGGCCCCTCAGACAAAATGCGGGAGGTGGACTCGTTCTTGTATGAGACAGTATTCTCTCACTCTCGTATATAACATTAAATGCTCGGGCAAATTTTGGATTGAAATAATAATTGAGAATATACTATAAACATATAAAACCGATCGTAAATATTATACTCTCTTATACCTAACCCGTTCCCATCATTGTGCAGACTTGCGAAATATGAAAAATGACATACCAAGATTTTTCCGATTTACTGCCAGTGGGGGTGAGGCAGAGAAATGAGCATAGAAAAGAAAAATACATAATAAATACGGAAGATTTAAGAGCATCTCGGATCATCGATTCTGTTCTTGGTGAATCTCTTCCCAGCTCCTGAGGATGCTGTTTGATTTCAGATGAGGTGTAGTGTTCAAACCCTTGAAAGTGCAAAATATTTTACTACCAAGTAATGATTATGAAGCGAAGTCCTGAAAGACAAAGACGTTAAATGCAGGTCAAATCTGAATCACGCAAAAGTCCAAGACCCTTAGGAAGACGTATTCTAAAGCAGAAGATGTGAAAGACGAATCTGGAGACACAAACGACTTCAAAGTCAAAGACATAATCACAAAGCGGAAGACGTCCATCAAATCAAAATTCGCTCAAAGTCAAAGACAAAGCTTGTGTAGTTTTGCTGATGGAGGCGGAACATCGGCAGCGCCTTCCACACCTTCTCGCGGCCCTTCTGATACTGCGTCTTAACATGGTCCAGACACCTGACACACAGCTGCAGCGAATCCAAACCATCAAAGTGCATCAGCGGGTGCGGGCTACCGCGCAGCTGCTCTGCGCGCTGCCACGTTATAGCCATACTCGGCGGGATGCGGCACGACGCGCACGTTGGCGCGCGGCTGAACTTGAACGTGAACTTGTGCGTGACGCTCTTTTGCATCTCCCAGAGCTGGTTCTTGCCAGCGAGGCACAGCGCCTTGTCGTGCCATGAGAGTACGCTGTCGTCGAGCAGCGCGTCGTGCGCGATGTTCGTCGTCGAGGCGACGTATTTGTACCCTGAGGAGAGCAGCCGGTCGCATGCGGAGAGCGACGAAAGGAACTTCGTGCGGAGGACCATGATGCATTTTTCGCGTAGGGTGATGATGTTGTATTTGGTGCTGATGCGCAGGATCCCGGAGAGGAACTGGATGAGAGTCGCGAGGACCGCCTCTGGCGTGAGTTTGTCGAAATGGCTAATCGAGAGAGACGCGGCGTGAGTAACCAGTAGGTTGGTAACTCATAACGGTTCGTAGAGAGCCCGTAAGACGTATGTGAAGTCCTGCAAGTTATCTTGGAGATGGACGACTGGGACACTGTCAATCAACTCCAAGTCCGATTGGGGCTGTGGTACACTAGATCGGCGGGACCGGGAAGATCTGGAAGAATCAGGATATAAAGACACGGACATGGAGCTTTCGGTTGAAATCCCAATCCAACTCCGACCTGGAATCGCGGAAGGCCACGCGCAGTTGGCGTGCCTGAAAACGGAAAGGGCTGCCAGGGCAAGTGCAAGTCGGCGGCGCGAGTAGGCGTTGTGGACGCAGGGCCGGTGACGGGACAGGAGGTGGGAGTAGAGAGGAGAGGGAGGCAGGGAAGGGGTGGATATTATAACGGAGGTGACGCGGTGATGGGGATGGTGACTTGTTGTGCGCCTTGGCTATGACATCGCGATACCGGTAATCATGGGCTTGAATCGAGACTTGTTGTCATCGCAGATTCGGGCCGCGGGTTTTGTAGATGGTATGTGGTTGAGCTAGATGTATGCGTCCTTGGAGGTCGATGTATGCGATGAGCTCGATGTATGCGGTGGGCGAGGCATGTGCGGCGTGACAAACAACCCTCTACCCCGTCACGGCGTGTGACGTGTTGATCTGACTAGCAACTCTCGTTGAATTTCTTTGCAAGTGAGAGCAGCTGAGGCGTGCGCTTCTGTCCCGTCCAGCCTGTAATTCCATTTCAAACCCGGCTGCACGATTAGAACAACGTACGTCCCGTCCCGTCTTCCGCTTCTCCGCTTTCCGTCCCTCCGTCCCCTGCTCACTCCCATGCCTCCCCCAGACCTCCTATGAACAACAATCTCAATGCAAACATCTACCAGTCGTCCCAGTCCCAGTCTGCATACTCCCAGCCCCCCAGTCCCGCCGTCCTCGCCGCCTTCCAGAATAAGCAACAACACCTCCTCCAGCAGCAGCAAAAATACCCCGGCGCGGGCAGCGGCGCCGTCAACCCCGCCCAGCTCATGAACATGATGGCCGGCCCAGGCTCCGTCCCAGTCCCGTCCTCGAGCATGTCCATCAATCCCGCCCAGCTCCTGCAGCAGCAACACATGGGCATCAACCAGACGCCAAACCCTAACCAGGGGAGCATCAATCCCGCCGCCCTCTCCGCCGCCTCTTCCTCCTCATCGTCATCCTCCAATCCAAACTCGAACCCTACCATGTCCGCGTCCCCAGGTCCTCAAAGCCTGTCGGCGCTATTAGGCCTGACGAGCGCTCAGTTCAACGCGCTCCCGCCGCAGGAGAAGCAGCAGAAGATGATGTATGCGCAGGCGCGGCAGCAGCAGGAGAGCATGCGCGAGCAGATGCGCGAGAAGCAGCTTCTCCATCAGCAGGCGCAGCAAGCCCAGCTCCACCAACAACAACAAGGCCTGCAACAGCAACAGTTTCGCGGTGACATGCTCGGTATGGGCAGCGGTGGCGGCGGTTTGGGTATGGGCGGTGGCATGGGAGGCATGGGTATGGGTGGCGGTATGGGAGGCATGGGCATGGGCGGCAGTGCTCGTGACCCGTCGCAGCAGCAGTTTCGTGAGCAGATCCTCCAAGGATACCAGTCGCAACAGCCGCAATCGCAGACACCTCAGCAGCAGCCGTCCCAGCAGCAGATGCTCAACGCGATGGGTATGGGCGGCGGCGGCGGCGGCATGGGCAACATTAACGGCATGAGTGGGATGGCTGGGATGGGCAATATTGGAGGGATGGGCAACATCAGCGGTATGGGAGGGATGGGCGGTATGGGCATGGGCATGGGGGGTGGAATTGGGAACATGGGCATGGGTTCGCAGGCGCAGCAAATGCAACAACTACAACATCAGCAGCAACTTCAACACCAACAACAGCAGCAGCACCAACAACAGCTTCAGCACGCTCAGCAGCAGCAGCAGCATGCGCAACAACAACAGCTCCAGCACCAACACCAGCAGCAGCAGGCCGAACTTCATCGTTTTGACCGTCCGCTGAGCTCCGCATCGTCTTCTGCCCCTGGTCAGATGCTTCCGCCCTCTGGTATCCCACGCGGCATGATGGGTATGAACCCGAACATGGGCGGTGGTATGGGCATGGGCGGTGGCAGTGGTGGGATGAATACGATGCCCATGAACATGGGGATGAATATGATGCGCAATGTTTCTGGTAGCGGTGGCAGCGGTGGACTCAATGTCAACGTGAACATCCCCAACCTCTCTGGGATGGGTGGCGGCGGCAACGCGCTCGGCGCTGGTCCTGGTCCTGGTGGCGTAGGTCTCGGAGGTAGCGCGGGGCCCACAGGAGCAGGAGCGATGCGCCCTCCAAGCCGTGCGATGAGCGCCACACCCGTCAACCTCGTCAACGGCGCTGGTGCCGCGATGAATGGGCGCGGAATGTCGCCTGCGCTGAACCTCTCGCAGAACCAGAATCAACCTGGAACGCCTGCGCAGAATCCATATCCGCACAGTCAGAGTCAGACCCAGGGATTCTCGCCTGGTGGACATCAGCAGGAGCAAATTCAGCTGCATCGACAGCACCAACAGCAGCAGCAGCACGCGCAGAGTCCACAGCATCTCACACATGGACACCACCAGCACCCATCACATCCTTCCCAGATCAACACCAACACCGGTGGTAATCCTTCTAATGCGCCCACACCCACCTCGAGCACGCTTCCGCACCGCAACACGCCGACGCCTGGGCCTACATCCGCCGGGTCGGCATCGTCTCCGCCACATACAGGCCCCGGCTCTCCTTATCGTGGCTCCAAGCGCAAGCTGCCGCCGGCAGAGAGCCCGATTGGTGCTGGCATGGGTCCGCCTGGCGGCGGCGGCGGTGGTATGAACCCGAACATGAATGGCTACGTGCCACCCAGGACACCAACTCAGCATGGTGCGCATGGCTCGCAAGGCAGGCCGCCATCGAGTATGGGCATGAATGGAATCGGTCCTGGTCCTGGAGAGCGGGAGAGGGAACACCAGAGGCAGCGGCAGGTGTCGCTCACGAGGCCGCCACAGAATGGTGGTGGTAGTGCGAAGCCGGGGAGCGTCGCGTCTACGCCAGCGCCTGAGGTGCAATTGTCTGTGCAGAGCCCCGTGACGCCGAAAGATGCTACGCCTGCGCCTGGTCCTGACCCCAGGTCGGCGGTAACAGGAGCTGGGAGGTCTACGCCTGTGCCTGCGCCGCCTCAGCAGCAGCAGCAGCAACAACAACAACAACAGCCAACTGTGCACCCACCCGCAGCTGCTCAACCACAAACTCAACCTCAACAACCCTCTCAGCCCAACCAACATGGCTCGCAACAAACCCAGTCTCAACCTCAACCTCAAGGCGCCACTCAAGCGCCAGCCCAACCACAACCACAACCACAAGGCCCAGTACAAATAGTCCCGCACCTCCCGCCACTGCCCTCCTCCGTGCAGCTCAACCCGCTCGTCACCCGCGTTACTATCGTGCCACTGCTCACCTCGCCCGCGACGATCCCGCCGCTGTCCGAGTCCGAGATCGCGGACGTGCAGGGGTGGATGGAGCACGACAAGGTGTATGAGGGTGTGTTCCGCGCGATGCGGGAACGTATGGGGCGCGAGATGGCTGAGCACCGTGCGAGGGGTGGGTGGTGGGAAAAGGGCTTTGGCAGCGAGAATGTGAATCGGTGGAGGAGAAGGGAGAGGGAGGCGTTTGATATTCGGTATCCCCGGAGGAGGGAGGGACGTAGGAAGGGACGCAGGGAGGGGCTGAGAGTGTGAGTTGCGTTATTGCTTTTTGTTTTTGTTGTTTCTCGTATTTGGGCGTTCGCATTTTTCATCTTTTGGTTATGTTTCTGGTTTCGTGTGTCAGTTATGGGATTCCTTACTAACTGGAGAACATTCTTTTTTTGGCTGTAGTCCCCGGAAGCTAGACCCACAGGATGTGAATAGACCCGAGCGACTAGTGCCCATTCGCCTCGAATTTGACGTTGAGCATCACAAGATGCGCGATACTTTTGTGTGGAATCTCAATGGTGCGTTTCTCGTTTAACTTTTCATCTAGTCATATCTCTTCACATCCATATACACATATATACCATATATTCGTAAACCAAATTCTATCCTTTCAATATCCATATACGCATACACCCTATATGCATAAACCATATACTATCCTTTCAACCACGTACCATATACCCAACCCGCCACAACCCGTATACTGTATGACACATACTGATGCCATCCACAGATCCCGTCGTTACGCCGGAAAGCTTCGCCACCACCATCGTGGAAGACTACAACCTCGCGCCTTCCTACCACGGGATCATCACCAAGTCGATCCAGGACCAGCTGAGCGACTTCCGCGCCCACGCCGGGGTATACGACCCCACCGCCGAGGGGGACGCCGATGGCAACCACGCCAATGAGGACGCGCCGCCTGCAGCACCGGTGATCGTGCTGGGTGATGAGGATGCCGACCCGGGCCCGCGGCGGGGCCGGCTTGAGGGCGAGGAGGAGCGCTGGTGGGCGAAGTGGCGTGGGCGGGTACAGAGTGGTAAGGTCGGGAGAAGGAGTCACAGTCGGAGTAGGCCCGGGAGGAGCAAGAGCAAAATCAGGAAGAGGAGGAAGGTGGTCCTGGATGTGGATGAGGGAGAAGATGGGGATGTGGAGGATGCTGGTGAGGAGGACAAAGATAGGCCGATGACGCTAGAGGAGATGGAGGTGGATGAGGCGACGATGCAGGAGGAGATGCGCATTTTGATCAAGGTAAGCTGGTTATGAAGGGTTGTCTTTGGGTACGATGCTAATTTGCTTTTCTTTGTTTAGCTGGATATCATTGTTGGCTCCATGAAACTTGATGATCAGTTTGAGTGGGACCTGGAGAATGAGCTGGTGTCACCAGAGCATTTCGCAGAGGTTTATGCGCAGGAACTTGGCCTGAACGGAGAGTTCAAGTAGGTTTTGGTTTTCCTATTCTTGGGGGGTGTTTGCTGATCAATGTATAGAACTGCCATCGCCCACTCTATTCGCGAACAAGTTCAAACGTACCAAAAATCCCTTTTCCTCGTCGGACACCCCTCCGATGGGACCGCCATCCAGGACGAGGACCTTCGTGCATCCTTCCTTCCTAGCCTCACCTCCGCCGCACGCCCACTCGACCAAGTCCAGTCCTACACACCCCTCCTTAACTACCTCAGTGACGGCGAGATAGAGCGCACCGAACGGGACCGTGACAAGGATATGAACAAACGGCGCAAACGTAACCCCCGTGGGCGACGTGGCATCGCCCTCCCCGACCGCGAACCCATACGCACATACCGCACGCCCGCCATCGGGTTCCCCGAACTTGACCCTGCGACATTGGCGCTTGCCGTTGCGGCCAGCGCACCCATGTCCCGCCGAGCCGCTGCCGCTGCTGCATCGCTCACTATCGCCAATATGGTCGCTTCAGAGAACGGGACTACCTTCCTGCCCCAAGTCGCGGTGCCCTCGTCAGCGGTGGCGCCACCACCTGTGCCGAAGGCTAAGAAGAATACGGCGAAGGGCCACTTCAAGGCACCGCCGTTCCCACAGTCTGTATTGCGCCCCCGTGCGCAGGTTACCGCGCCGACACCTTCTACTGCGGCAGATGTATCGACACTACCTGCACCGCTGGAGAACGACCCGCCGCCGCCGGTGGTCTCGTCTACCGCGGCGATTGGATCGTCTCAGCAGCCGCCTGACAGCAAGGTTGCGAAGGTGATAACTGCGAAGCGGGCCAAGGAGCTCGAGCGCGAGGCAAAGGAGAAGGAGTATGCGGATGGCCAGCACCCGAATATGATCGATGGGGTGTGGCATTGCTCGAATTGTGGCTGCCCGGATAGTATTGCGATTGGGCGCAGGAAGGGCCCGCTGGGAGATAAATCCCAGTGTGGTATATGTGGTACGTGGGCCTGCCGTGTACTGGCGTTTTCATCTAGGTCGGGTGCTGATTGGTGTTCTCAAAGGCAAATACTGGCACAGGCACCGACGGCCGCGTCCTGTCGAGTACAATGCGGACCCCGACTTCCATAGCGGCCTCAAGCGTGATCAGGACACGGCCAAGGTCACAGCGTCTGCGAAGAAGAAGGGTAGTGCGGCTGCGCTGCGGGCCCAGAGTACGACACAGCCACATACACCGGCCGAGACGTCCGAGCCGCAGACACCCTCACGCTCGAACGGAGACGTTGATGGGTCCACAAGGCAGTCGCCTGCGCCGGCGTCTGCTTTCGATGATGACCGGGCTATCTCACCAGTGTCGACCGCGTCGAGTGCATCGGAGCCGCCGCTCGCGCAGAAGATTAAGCTGAACGGGTCGGCTGCGCACCGACGCGGGTCGACACCTCCGGCACCGGCACCCACTACTCCAATAAAGACTGAAGGCAAACCTGCTACTACTAATAGTGCTACCAAAAACTCGGACAACCCAGCGTTGTCGCCCATTAGCCCCGCCAGGCCGCTTATTGTGGTATGTGTTCAAAATTGCTCTGAGATTTGAATTGCTGACTTATTTGGTTGGTTGGCTTGCAGCCGCCGCCATGGCTGTCGAGTGCAAAGGCGGCGATGATGGCCCGATACCAGGACGATAAGTTTGATATCATCCTGCGGAAAGTGAATGCTGGCAGCTCTCCAGAATGGCGTATCAAGTGTTTAGATTGCCCTGGGAAGGTATGTCTGCTACTTTTCTGCGAAGGCAAGGTCGTTTATGATACTGCGATAGCTTTATACCCCTGGCCCTGGAGAGACACTGGCCAACTACGAGGTGCATTTGAAAAATAGGCAGCACCGCCAACGGGTGAATGAGCGGCTGAACAATGGGGAGGACTCATAGCCATGACTTATGTGGAATATAGCTAGCTACCGCCCATAAACTTCCCTCCCTCCCTCCCTCCCTCCTTTCTGATTCTTTTGTTTTGCTCCGCTAGTTTAAAGTTGGTTGCGCCAACTAACAACTATACTATGTCTGTGTTTCTATTTCTTCATACAGTACGTTTTCTGTCTCGTCGTCATCTTATGTCTGCTCTAGCTCTCTGTATTGTTATCTGTTCGATCTGTATAATTTCATCTCGTACACTCTTAACAGCAGTTTGAGCGAGAAGCATTACACTGCATATGATGTCATGTAGCTAATTGTTGGGCTTGGTGGAGACAAGTGGGGCCATTGTGGGTATATTGCGCTTGGTTATCTCTTACTCGCGCTTGTTCATTGACCACCATCACAATGTCAGGTACTAATAACTAATTATTGAATATGGAATACTGAGGCTGACGATGGCGATAGCGATGCACAATCCTCTGCACGAACACTTCATTGCCAGCAGGGTAGCGGCGTTTCGTCGCGGCGAATTTGTTGATAGCACGATCAAACCCGTTTGTTACGTCTGCAAAGAAGTTGCAGAACCAGGCAAGGTGCACATCCATCCCGTCAAGAGGAACCTCGTCCACATTCACACCTCCATTACAGAAACTCATGCGGTGCTCTGCGTGCAAGGTTGCACTCTACTGCGGTCAAGAGGTGTGTTTGCCATATCTACTACCACGTGTAATGGTCCACGTTGTCGCAACGTGAGCACTGGAGCTCGACGATTACTTTCCAGTGCGCAACGAGAGATTGGAAAAGTGACTGTGAAATGGCCCCAAACGGGCTACATTTAATGAGCCACCGACAACTATGTCAGGATTTCAAGGCACGTCTTTCGATTCGACATATCTAATACGACATACACATAAGCTCATCTTGGAATGCGTGTCTCACAGAACTCCAGCGCTCGGACACCCGAATTCCAGGCCATTTCCAAACAATTTCCTTGGGCACAAGAAGAAAAAGACGGAACCTACTCGTTCACGATCATGCTCGCATCTTTAAGGATCATGGGATCCGGACGTGAGTTCGGGTGGTGGACTCAGCCCCCGTGCTGCAGGGACGCGACCAGCTATGTCCATGGCTTTTTGTTGCTCAAGGAGGATCATCTGGGCGATATAGCAGGATGGAAACTCCCTCCCGACCATATCCCATGGCTTGATTTCTCTGAGTCGAGCAACATTAAACCACCTTTAGCACCACCGCCGTCCAATCATAGCTGGAAGGAGTATTACAAGTGGCGCGGTCTTCCCATGGAATCCGTGGCAGCTTTGCTACTTCATTGGCCTCTCTCAGTCTACAGGTTGCTGCATGTCCTAGGGCTGACTCAAGCGACTGCCAGATCAGATGAACGACGTCATCTCACAGTATACCTCCTTGGTGTCGAGATTGAGGTCAACTTTCTCCCTCTGTGAGCAGAACCTATCTTTGACCATCCATTTCCACTAAATATTGTTTAAAAGGTTTGGTGAACTTGCCCTCCTTCTTCCTAACACTGATCTCGACCTCATCCTCTTCGGGCCAGTCGTCGCCGAGATTGTTAAGAAAGCACAAGCGCATCCAGGATGTCTCGCTGTGCGTCCCTTCGTCTACATTTACAAAGCCCCAAAAGTTACGGGGGCTGGAACACTGCGCATTGAGCTCTCGCGCGCAGGACCCCTCCTCGATGGCAAAAACTTACCCATGTTGCGCCAAGAACGGCCGGATGCCATGGTGGCACTGAACGCTGATCTAGCAATGCCATGGTACCTAGAGCAGTGGCGCCCTTTGGTGCTTGCATCACGGGCGCTGGGAATCCCATTTGCGGTCACGGAACACAGCGACATCAACGCTCGCATGAACATGCGCATTTTGTTGGAACCTCTACCATTTTTACATCCAAAAGACTATTACACAGATGGTAGGATCGTGGTGCTGAGTGAGCGTGAGCAACACAGGTTATTTTCTGTCGTCGTTGATGAGCGTCAAATCGATTTAAACCCATTTATGTATCCTGGGCCCAGCCCTCACCATCTGCAAAATTTCCCCCAGTCCTTGAATGGATGCACATTTGTTGTTACTCCTCGCGGTACATGAATAATATATCTCACTGGGATCAATCAAGAACAGCCTCATAGAAATATGTATATAGCACAGCCACAACCACAATGTCAAGTCTGCACCTGTGCTTACTTTCATCAGCGAATTCGCGTGTTTTGGGTAATCCATTATCACATCTTAGCGGCGCAAGTGCCAGTCCCCGACTCTCACTGTCATGATATAGACATCCCCCTGCTTACAAGAGTTCTTGCTGGCCTTTAACTGTGCATAAATTATTTAGACAAAATTCAACAGAGAAGTTTACTCTCATGCCACTCATTGCCAACCTTTGGTTGACTCCTTGCGGCACAGGAGTTGAGAATTTTAATCTTTTTCAACATAAAGATTGTTTGTAACAGACTAAGTACATGAGTAGGAGGATTGTTGATATTAGCTAAATGAACAGCTCATCAGTGCTCAAGCCAAGTGGTGTGAGAGTGAGAGTGGTAGGACATGTAAGCAGAAAGTGGCATGGGAGTGAATGTAATCACTCCAAGCAGGACAAACTGTCGTTTGAGCTCTACAAAACCCTCTCTTTTACTTATGTAAGAGAGTTGGGGAAGCGCAAAAGGTAAAACTTGACACAAGTGGTAAAATAAGCCTTCAAAATCTGCTCAAAAGTTGAAACTGTCAGAAACCATCAGGTTTTGTACAAATCACTCATTGGCACTTTTTGTGGCTCATTTGGCTTGTACAAGTGCAAATGAGTGACAAGTGACAACTCAACAACTTTGCTCCCCAAATTGATGAGTTATCTTTTGAAAGCCTCAAAAAATCACCATGAGTTAACGACTCAACAAGTGCTACTGCAATTTCATTCCAAAAATTAGTGGGAATTGAACCAGTGACCTCAAAGTCTTACAACCCAGAGTAAATTACTCAGGAAATCTAACCACTGCACCATGGCATGGTTTTAGTTCAAAATCAAGTTCAAGTCCACTGCTCATTGTCATTGACCATGCGGTGGTTACACTCGAATGTTTAAATAATCATACATTCTGATCTAAATATCTGTAATCATGGTCTATGATATAATTCAGAGCATTACTTTGTTACTTGGGATATATATAGTAGGGGATGTAATGTAGTAGTAACACCACCTTACTAAAGCCTGCATGGCTCAGGTGTTTGGAGGTTGACTATCATGCACCTGTTGTCTGGCAACTGCAAGTTCAAACCCCCTCAGCTTTTGTTTTTAATTTGACCACTATGTTAAATCTCACAATAATTCTTGTTTGCCAGCTTGTGAGTTGTTAGTGATGCACTCTGAACACCACTGTGTAGCCTACAACAACAACTAGCACAGGGGTCTCTGAGATCTCAGACATGTAAGGGAGTCAAAGCCATTCCCAATCTTTACAGATATAGCAGGGTATGTGACCTCTTACATGCAGATGCACATGGATAATGGACTAATGTGCGCACTGTGTGAGGATGTGTAGACACTAACCAAAATGTAGAAAAATGTCTTGAGTTGCCACAAGCTGGTACGTCGAGCTGCTGCTGCTAATACTAGAAGCATCATTTTGCTTCTTGACTTATGTGCTCGGGCGTGCCTAGTGCTGGTTGCTTTAACGTGTATGCCTCAAGCAGCTGCATAGATTGATATGTAAATGGGGACAGATGTGGGCTTTCTTAAATCTAAAGTTACAGGTACTAAGGTCCTAGAATGGGGTGTATTTTCACTGCCTATCTACTACAAGAGGTGCCCATATTTATAGGGCATCTGCAAGAGCAGATGGGAAGAATAGCACATGTGCACGCTGATGAGCTAAAGACCCGCTCAGGTGCAACAGACAACAACCAACACCTAGTTAGTTAAGTGAGACAAACCCTGTTGAGACAAAGTCCTAAGAGGCTTCGGCAGCTTGATAGACTCCTGTGTGAGGTCTTAGGTCAAGATTCTCTAGCACCAAGTTAGTGGCCTAGAGTGTGCAGGCAAAAGGGAGGCCAACGGCCTGTGAATGAGATATGAGGCCAGGAGGGGCTGAGAGACCAAAGAGCGAGGGACACCAAAATATGAGAGGTAGGAGCCGCAACAGCTTGTGGCCTCTAGTGACAAGAGGGATAGGCTAAAGTTTGGTAAAGGGGACAGCCTCGGCACAGCACCAAGGGGTTAGTAGTGGCTTACTAACTAGACTAGTACTGCACTAGTCAAACGACAAGAGATGAGATACAACGACACTGGCACTGCACCGGTGTACCAACACAGTGTTAGATTTGCAAGACAAAGCGATGGGTTCAAGTGCCTTAAGCACTGCCCAAGAGCTCGAAGATGAGAAGCTGGCCACTACTGCAGCAAGCCAGGGACAACAAGAGACAGTGCAGACAAGATATGCACCAAAGGGCAAGGCAGTTTGGGACCAATCTCATGGCTTCAATAGGAGCAAAGACGAGGGGACAAGATAAGATAGGCACCAACTGATGCACTGTGCAACGGCCGATGACAAGCTTAGAGGGAGGTTTTTGAGATGTAAAAGATGGGGAATAAACTGGGGGATCAATTTGCTGGTCTATGGTAGTGTTACATGCAGGTTTAAATACTGTGTAAAGACTTTGAAAATATTGAATTGAAAAGTAAAAAGGTGCCCTTGGATCTGTACTGGAGATTGGGGTGCGCCTTACGCATGTGCAATGGGGAACACATGCTATCAATGTGGTAAGTTGTGCCCTTCTAAGTTTGGTAAGGGTGGTGATATGGAAGTGGAAGTCCTAGATTAGCCGGCGGCGCCCTGTGATGATGACAACAACAGGCCACTAGTCTTGGCATGTCGTAACGGGTGCCGGATGGCAGGTGCCTTCAGTGGCCTGTGTCTCAGCATGGTCTGTTCTCTTGTGTTGATAAGGCTGTGCAGGCCTGTGTAATCAGTAAAATCTGACAGGCACTAACAACTGCTGCAACTCCCAGAGCTCAGCAAGAAAAACCACCAGCTCAATAATCACCTACTATGTGACCTGCAAGCACATCCATTGATCTGTGGACTTTAGCAGCTCTTCAAACTTGTGCACCATCAGTAATTACTGCCCATGGAACTTAGTGCACCCACCATTTTGACTTAGTGGAGTCTTACTCAACCTGCAGTCTGCGAACGTCCAGTTTGCCAAAGGCCAAAACCACTGATCACAGATGGAAATCCTGCCTTGCGAGCAATCAATTTGGCCATCAAGGCTACCTCCAGACACTTGGATGTGCGCGCAACATCGCTAAAGCAGCTGGAGACCATCGGGACCGCACCTACCATTAGATGCACACCAACGCGCTCCAGTCCACTCAGGAAAGCTACTCTGGTACTCCTACTCAATGACGCACCTTCATAGTATTACTCCCTATTCAATGCTCCCCAGGCCAACCTCATTTCACCTCACTACTGACCATTCTTGAACCCCTTTTACTTTTACTACTTACAAAACCCCTAAACTTTAGCTATTTAAACTCCTGTAAAATGTACATCCAAGCCAGTGAAATTAGACCCCAGATTCTTGCCCTATCTTTGACGCTTTACAGCTCTAAGAAAATCCATTATCACTCACTCAAAACTTGCCAAAAGCCGTCAATTACACTGTCAATCACTGTGACAGACTTAGATGAGTCCCTTGTTCTAAAGCCTGCTTGCACCACATACTCCATCACAGAGGCAGAGTTAGTTTGTATTTGGGCTTCCAGGTAGTGCCATTTCAGGCATTAGTACCTGCAACACCGAGTAGCCATCAGTTGTGTGCCAGAGAGCTGCCAGTATATTTGGAGTCCATTGTAGTGCCACAGCAGTGGTTATTGATCCAAGGGGCCACAGCACCTGTTTTGTTCACTTACCACCATTTCACCCACCTCTTTCAGGACCTCAAGTCCCAATACCATACACCCCACACAACTCCTAAGTTGGGAACTAGAAGGACTCTGTTGTGTTTCATATTTTTCACAAACTCTCACCTCATGCTTCCATATTACAGTGCATAATATTCTGTGGTCTCTAGCATAACAAATCCTCTCAAAAACCTGCCAAGTCAATGAAAAGCCACTCAACATTGTAGTAGTTCCTTGTTCTCTCTTTCCATTTAGGACTGTTGGTTTCACTTTTTGTTGTGCACTGCACCCAGGAGGGTTCACATCTCATCAACATGTGGCCACCAGAAGCAGTCCATGAGGGTGGCTCTTGTTGTGTGGAAGCCATGGTGTCCTAGGTAATTGTGAATTGCCTTGAGGATAGCAATGCTGATGAGCCTGTGCTTGCTCTGGGCACAGAACAAACTATATCTCATCTGTATCTTATTCTTATCTCACAGATCTTATCTTATTCAGATCCATTATTTTGGACTGTTACCATATCACTATGGACTTCTCTTCTTCACTTCTCTCATTTATGTTGGTTACTACATATATATACCTATATCTGTAGTGTAGAAACCAGAGAATTCTAGTTCCCAGTTTCCC